>PVLA01007195.1:0-108564 GCA_004027455.1 Hydrochoerus hydrochaeris | reverse complement strand
GAATACATGGTGTCTACCTCAACCTTATAAAGGCCATCTATGACAAACCAACATCCAACATTATACTAAATGGACAAAAACTGAAAGCTTTCACTTTAAAATCAGGAATAAGACAAGGATGTCCACTATCACCACTCCTTTTCAACATAGTTCTGGAAACACTAGCCAGGGCAATCAGACAAGAGAGAGAAATAGAAGGAATAAAGATAGGAAAGGAAGAAGTTAAATTATCAATATTTGCAGATGACATGATACTCTATATAGAAGGCCCAAAAAACTCCATTAAAAGACGACTAGAGGTAATAAACAAGTTCAGCAATGTAACTGGATACAAAGTCAATGCTCAAAAATCAATAGTATTCCTGTACACAAACAAAAAACTCACCAAGAGAGAAATTTGGAAATATTGCCCTTTACAATAACATGTAAAAAAATGAAATACTTAGGAATCAACCTAACTAAAAATGTAAAAGACCTATATGCTGAAAATTACACTACACTGAAAAAGGAGATTGAAGAGGATATTAGAAAATGGGAGGACATTCCTTGCTCTTGGTTAGGAAGTACCAACATTGTGAAAATGGCCATACTCCCAAAACTGTTATACAGATTTAATGGAATCCCAATCAAAATACCATTGACATACCTCACAGATCTAGAGAAAATACCAAGATTCATTTGGAAACAGAAGAAACCTAGAATAGCAGAGGCAATTCTAGGCAACAAAAGCAAGGCAGGAGGCATCTCAATTCTTGACTTGAAACAGTACTATAAACCCACAGTGGTAAAATCAGCTTGGTACTGGCAAAGAAATAGACCTGAGGATCAATGGAACAGATTAGAAGATGCAAGCAAAACTACAAAGACTCTCAGCCACCTGATATTTGACAAAGGGGCTAAATATGTCCACTGGAAGAAGGATAGTCTCTTTAATAAATGGTGTTAGAAAAATTGGCTCTCTACATACCAAAAACTGAAACTAGATCTATGCATATCACCATGCACAAAACTAAAGTCTAAATGGATCAGAGACCTCAATATTAAAACAGAAACACTAAATCTACTGGAAGACAAGATAGGTAGAAGTCTTGGATACATAGGGGTAGGCAGAGAATTCATGAACCAAAAGCAAACTGCATGGGAAACATTTCAAAGAATCAACAAATTGGATCTCACATTATTGAAAAGTTTCTGCACTTCAAAGGAAATCACCAACAGAGTGATAAGAAAACCAACAGAGTGGGAAAAAATTTTAACCAGCAACCCCTCAGGCAAAGGACTTGTGTCCAGAATGTATAAAGAATTGAAAAACATCAAGCCCCCCAAATCCAAAGACCCTCTCCACAAATGGGCATCTGAGATGAACATACAGTTCTCAGAGAAAGATATACAAATGGCAAATGAATACATGAAGTGATCACCATCACTGGTTATTGGAGAAATGCAAATTAAAACAGCATTGAGATTCCACCTTACTCTGGAAAGAATAGCTGCCATCAAGAAATCAACTGATAGCAAATGTTGGCAAGGCTGTGGGGAAAAGGAACACTGCTCCACTGTTGGTGGGAATGTAGACTGGTGCAACCACTATGGAAATCCATATGGAGAATTCTCAGAAGACTAGGATTGGAAGCCCCATTCAATCCAGCTATCCCCCTCCTGGGTATTTTCCCCAAAGAACTAAAAAGTTCATATCACAGTGATATATGTGTACCCATGTTCCTAGATGCAGAATTTGTGATAGCTAAATCCTGGAAACAACCAAGATGCCCATCAACTGCAGAGTGGATGAAAAAGATGTGGCATTTTTATACAATGGAATATTACTCAGCTATAAAAAGGATAATCTTGAGGCCTTCATAGGCAAATGGAGACAACTTGAGACTATCCTCATTAGTGAAATAAATAAGAATCATATTTATAAATATCATATTGTGTCTCTAGTGTAAAAAGTAAATAAGAACTACAAGAGTAATAAAACCAAAATGTGTAGTTGCTATTGTAAAAAGAGAGGAAAAGAAAGTGCTCTAAGGGATATAACTGCATGTATGTTTGAGTGTGTAAAATAGATGACCATATTGCTGAATCTTTGTTGGATCTTTGAGCAGAACTGTTTGTAGTCTGATTGTTTGAATATTTACTATGTACCCTTTAACTTTGTAACTTGAACAACTACATCCAGGATGACAGTACATAACTTATAAATTACTGATTTCTTAGTGGGGCTTTTTCTCATTCTCCTTTTGCTTTCTTTTAGAATTCTGTATTGTTGCTACCCTTTTTCTGTTTTTTTTTCTTCTCTTTAAATAAAATTTTAAGGATGTATAATTGCTATTGTAAAAAAAAGAGGAAATAGGAAGTGCTATAAAAGATATAGCTGCATGTATGCTTAGATGTGCGGGATTGATGACTATATTTCTAGGTTCTTGTTGGAGTGTTGAACAGATCTGTTTGCACTCTCACTGCTTTAGTGTCCACTTTGTGTGCTTTAATTCTGTAACTTGAATAACTATTTCTAAAAGGACAGTATGTAATCTATCAACTAGTGATTTCTTACTGTTTATCTTCTTTTCTTGAAATTCTGTAATATTTTTACCTTTATCCTGCTTTTCTTTTCTCTTAAAAAATGGATAAACAAAAGCTATGCATAGAATCATGTCATAATCTTAAAACTATTTTGAACTTAACATACTGTCTATATAATAATATTTAGTCCATACAATAATATTTATAATAATATTTAGTAAGAATACTTCATATAAAGATTGTTAGATGGCCTTAACTACACCTATATATTTTCTTTACTTTTAATAACTTAACTCAAATGTGAAGAAATAATAAATTTTCTTAAACTTAAGAATGAAAGACATTTTTAAGAGTCTATGTTCTTGTTTACATAAGATTACCTCTTAAGAAGACTTAAGTTCTTTATCCTAACAATACTAGTTATAAAAGGATAAGTTATTCACTGGTTTTACACATTACTAGTTTTTCAAATGAGAGATGGAATCTAGCTTTATAATTAAAAAAAACTGTACTCCAAGCTAAAATTGCCTGAGTTCAAATCTACTCCATCTTTATCTCTTAACTATTTTTTGTGATCTTAGTATATATTGCTAACATTTAAAGCTTTTGTCCAAAAGTAAAACTTGAAAACTAATCTGACTTATATTACAGGGTTGTTAAAGTACCTCCACAAGGTAATAAATGAAAGTGGAGGGTCTTCCCTGTCTAAAGTATTTTTGAGGGGACTGTTAATTGACCTAGTGAACAATCTAATATGTTTTCCATTGGTTTCTTCTTTTATATTTCGCCATAGCAACCTAAGATATCTTTACAGACTCTTTAGAGAAAAGATTTCTTTTATAAGAGACTTGGCATATATCAACTCACATCTTTCAACATATTTTTTTATCCAGACTATTTATCTCACTGTCCCGCAACTGAGTTAAACAGTATGTTCAATTTAGCCCATGAAGACATGATCATTCTGTTTGCTAGGCATTTCACACCATTCCACATTCTATGGATTTCCATAAAGAAGATATCTTAAATATTACCATTATGCTTTTCTCTAAAGAACATTATCTTAATAAAAACATTATTAGTAGTAACAAACAATAATTTCAGTGTTCTCCATCTTATGACACTCTATAATTAAAAATAACTTTCATACCATGTGTCACATATGACAGGTAAAGTCCAGCTATCATGAACTAAGATTACATCTGCTGACCCAAACTTTAATACTTGGTATCACCTCATCTGCTAATTACTATAATCTTTTCCAAAAGTTCAACTTCAAAAGTATAACTCATAACTGTTTTTAATAAGTATTTCCCCATATAAGGCTTTCTTAAGAACTGAAATCCATACACTATTTTAGCTGTAAATATGAACTGGTTAGTGGTAATAACAGTGAGTGGTATCACCTTGCAAAATCTTATTTAAGCAGTGAGTTCAGAGGTCTCATTTAGTCTAGATACAATATAATTCCATTTGTTCACTATAGGTAAATGTGAAACAGATACGTTTCATTTTTTAAAAACTTGAAAATAAAAAGCCAACCGTTTAAAAATATTTCTATAGTGCACGGTACCCCTCACATCAAGAAATGAGTGACCAAACAGTGCTTCTGTACGAGCTGATGGGAGGCTCCTATGCAGAAGGGTCACAGAAGCCTCTGATGCTTCAAGTGAGGGCTTTCCACGCTGAATTCATGAACACATGAGGAAGATGCCTCAGTTCAATCTCAGAAGAGCTAAACCTGTCTCTACATCCCATTTCTCTATCTGTTGGATTCACACGCACAAGGGCCCTGAATTTGAGTCTTATTGAGCTAGGATCACATAGGGTATAAAATATGAGAACAGAGCTGTAATTTTTCCTTCTGGCTGCTTAAATCATATATGTGGGCTTTGACTTTAATGTTTAATGTTTGACTTTAATGAACGTTAAGCCTGTTTAATCGATTCCATGCAGGTGAGGACATTCAAAACTTCAAAAAGTGAAAAATCCAAATATTTCCATTCTCAATAAGGATTTTCTATGGGACATTTCTTAGAGATATTGGGTCTTTACTTTGCTTCTCATTGTTGCTTGCTTGACCAATGCCCAATGCACTTTTCTTCTTTATACTTTGATTAGTTTATAAGTTCTTCAGTGATAAATCATATACAGTACTCTCTATTTCTCCAATATCCTTGATATTGCTAATGTATAACTGGCTTAAACCATGAGTTTTAAAAATATTTTATCTATATGAAGAGAATTTTTAAGGTCAAAATCTGTTTCTGATGGTTAATCTGAAATTATTAAAATCATGGCTAAGAGAAAAACAGTAAGTGAATACCAGATTGATTATATGTCCCATTTAAGCAGATAAAAATATAGAAAAAAGGAATAGAAAAATAAGGAGAAAGGGAAGAATAAATGAGTATATTAGTCATCCAGAACTGACTTCCAAAGTAGATGAATCAAGTTAGGTGTATACACATACTAAAAACCCAGAGACTGGCCTGGGCATTTTAGCTCAGTGGCTCAAGCACTTGCCTGGTAAGTGCAAAGTCATGAGTTCAATCCCCAGCAGCAAAAAACAAAAACAAAACAAAACATCAAGGACTATTGTGTAGGTGAATTGTGATCTTAGAACACATAACGAGCAGGGAAAAGTAGATCTGGTTATGTCTAACATACATATGTGTAGTTACATTTTCCAGTTAGCTAATAAAGACTTGTAAACTGTAGGTCTCTAAAAATAGTAACAGAGACTGCTATCGAGGTTAGGTTGTATGTGTAGAAAGGGAAGTTTTAGTGTAGAACTACTGGAATGTAAATACCCAGGAGGTTAGGTTTCCTGGGTATTCATGCATTAGAATAATAGTAAAGATGAAAAATTAGAATTTGGAGATACACATATTCTGGATTTTGATTATGTAACTTTGGAAAATTCCTCAACCACACAGAACTATTAAAGATCTGATACTTCAAAAGCTGTATAAAACTGAATTTTATAACTATGCAGATTTTCACTTCCTTTCATGTAGTTTTTAGTTTATAATTTTTATTTATTCTTTTTATGCAATGCAGGGTATGATGACATTTACAGTTGATTAGAAGGAGCAAAGAGAACTGGCAAAGGGCTTTAAGTATTTCTAAGTTCTCAAAGTAGCTTCAATCAATTCTGTTCTCACCTAAATTTGAGCATCTGATTTTGGCAGAAGAATAACAAAAACCCATTAAATTAGCATAGTGTTGTGTAGAGAATCATTTAAAATAAGATAAGGGACTTGAATTCAGTATATTCCTAACCTACTTCCTGCATTTCAAAACCTGAGAGAAGAGAGACTTCAATGAATGGAAACTGAGGGAAAGCATGTGATAGATACTTCCTTCCTAAGAATGTTAACTTCTGGGAACTTCTGGCAATGTTCCCAGAAGTTCCTTTGGGGAAAAATGACACATTTCAAAATTGTGGAATTCGAGTTGCATTTTGTTAAAAACAATTACTTTGAAATTGTGGTTTTCCATGTCTATGCTTAAATGACTGTTCTGTATATATGAATTAACATTTAAGAGGCGGCAAATTTTGTGGCCTCTATCATATATCAATAACGACTATGAGCTTCTTCCAGGAAAGACAAGACTGAGTCTTTTGTATGGCTTCATAGGTCGAGTTATCAAACTGACCTCTATATAAAGGAGGACTGTCAGTTCAACTATGTAGAACTATCTATGGTGATGATTTTCAGAAAAATTCTACAAAATAGAAATAATAATGAAAAGAATAACATTTACAAGTTAGCAAATACACAAATATGACTATGTATAATAATTTATTTATGAACGTGGTCAAAGATGGAATAATAAAGACAGCCAGGGCACATGGTAATATAAATTCAATATCCGGGAAACTTTCGATGCATTCATAGGGGTAAATTAATTTTTCTGAGAAGAATGATGATATGAGAAATGAAGAACTATAAAATCTTTAATTGTTATTCATATAGAGTGCAAATGTAAGGAATATGTTTTAAATCACAAATTCCCATAAGAATAAAGCCTAATTTCACAAGAACATTTATGCATTTCAGCTTTTGTCTCTAATAAGTCAGTAATAACTTAAAAGAATCATAAATGCTGGTATTTAGATTTAATGTTTTTCAATAGTCTTCATGAAGAACAATTAGTGAAAATTAAACCTTTCTGGGAATTCATACACAAACATTAAGCTTCCAAAAGATTCACTTTTATAGTAGTCTCACCTCTGAGATCTTGTATATCACCAAAGCACCTATGCTTAAAAGTATTGAAATTATTCACTTTGATTTTATAGGATTAATACAAAATCCTTAAGGGTAGATTTATTGACATAAAGTGAGGATAAAGATAGATAGCTAGTCCATCAAAAAAGATACACACACTTCAGCATTTCACCATACTAATAAATGTCTGAAAACTATGGCCACCACTTTGAATACCTCTTGTAACTGTGAAGACCAAAGGTAACTTGTATTAGTCTCATGTTAGCATTAAAATATTTATATATGTTTTTATTTTTCTGATATATACATTTTGGTTCTTTCTGTCTTTCTCTCTCTCATTAAGATATAAGATATATATTAGAATATACATATAAATATATACACATATATAAATAGTCTCATTCTTAGTCTATCTTTGCTTATATAAGCTCAAATAGAAATAAGGATACCTAAAGAAAAAAAGGAGGTTTTTGGTAACATTCAAAATAATGATCATGACTATTTCTTTTCCTGAATAAAATCTATTTTTCATCTAATAACATTTTTTTCTCCTTGGCTTTGTAATAATTTATAATTAAGTATTTTGAGGGAAAGTCTCAATTTTAGGAAAGTTTTCTAATTTAAAATTACATAGAAGGTCAACTGATTTTCTATGACACTGTAGGGCTGATAGGATGTCCTTAATTTATTAGATAATTATATGTATGCATGACATTTACAATTTCATATTAAGTGAACTAGTTTAGCTTTTAGCAATGATGTGATGCTTTAAATTTTTTAATATAATAATATATATGTATGACAAGAAGTTCATCTTTGCTAAGTTTCAAGTTTTGTTTCAGGAAATAAAAGTCTGACTTGGGCAATGTTCCCAGAAGTTCCTTTGGGGAAAAATGACACATTTCAAAATTGTGGAATTCGAGTTGCATTTTGTTAAAAACAATTACTTTGAAATTGTGGTTTTCCATGTCTATGCTTAAATGACTGTTCTGTATATATGAATTAACATTTAAGAGGCGGCAAATTTTGTGGCCTCTATCATATATCAAGTCACATTTGGTAATAAAGCATGGATGTTGAATTGTAATATCAGCCAAGTACTCACATGTCCTTATTTGAGTTTAAACAATGCTACCCTCACCACAGGCAGTGCAAACCAGATACTTAGGTAGCACAGCTGGATGTAGAACAAATGTGACATGGAAAATATCTACTTCTATCAAGAAGTAAAAAATAGCATCTTCTTAAAAATAAAAACCTATTATGTCGGCAATCGTATAATTATATTATAGTCTCAGTTGCTGTATCCACTTCCACAAGTGAGTTGACTAAGATAAAAATGACTGCATACTGAATCTGATGAGGGTAAAAGACATAACTGTCTTTCTACACAACATTAGCATTTTTCACAGTAAGACAATATTGAAATATTTGTCAAATAGAAAGAATGTTTATTTAAATTCAGATTTGACTCAAAGTTGTTTTCTTTAAAATTTTCATGTAGGGTTACATATTTCCCAGGTAAGTTGAAGCAGGATGCTAAAAATACACTTAAAGGCCTTTACTCATACATGGGAAAACATTTAGAATGTATTATTGGACAGTGAGCTTTTAATAGACTTCAAATTTTAAAAAAGGACAAAGCATTTGATTTTTTTCTCACATCTACTTAATCAAAATTCAGTTAAATTTCTATTCTCCATTGCCAAAAAAATGATGAGAATGGAAGAATGAGAAAACTGCATGGATTATGATGTCTTAATGAACTGTTGGTTCCCAGGAAATAGTAAAAAATAAAAACAAAGATAAAAGAAACAAAGGATGAAAGGGTTAGATTAAACTTCATAGAGCTGAGTGTATACCCTTCCTACTAGGGATGCTGGTCCAACATCAGTGATGTTTTTCAGCCATAAGCAAAAGGTGTACTATTGACACAGAGGAAAAAAACAAGACTTTTGGGTATTTTTATTTTAAATAATAATATTGTATACACACTTCTCCATTTTACAACGTGGTAAGAATATTAACTTTAAACCCTCTACCATACTCAAATGATTTTTTAAAACCAAAGTCAATCAGAGTCCCCTTACTTACTAAAAAATAAACCATACATGATATACAGATTTCAAAGCATATCTGCTCAATTTTATTAGCTTTATATTAGCTTTATAATAACAAAAGTTTATTTCCAGAGAAAAAATTTCACTTTCATGATTTTACAACTTCAAAATTAAGATTTTTTTTCCATTCTGCACTATAAATTTTTTAGTATATGCACTGCTGAAGCAAGCACTTTCACTATAAATTTTTGAAACACACTTTTTTTCAAATCTTAATAATAGCTAGCATATCTGCAAATAGTTGATAAATATAATCTGGAAACCCTGTAATATGAGCTAAAAATATTTTCTTTCATCTTCCCATTAATTTCTAATAGTGACAGAAAAAATACTTTTCTTGTTAAAATTCCAAATAGAGATATTTTGATGAACTATTTACATTATAATCCAATTAGAACACATTCTATTTTGAGAAAAAATATAATATAAAAAATGGATTATGAATATTTTGATGGTTAACAAATATTTATTACATACATCTTGTATTTCTTGCCCTAAAGGAACTATAAAAGAAGTTAGATAGAGTCACAGCTCTCAAGTTGCCTGAAGCATGAATAAAAGAAGTACACACAATTCTAAAATGACAATGTTAATTTCATTATAGTGTCTTCACCTATACTTCCCAAACATTAAACAAGCAAACTCCGAGATTTCTTTGGGTTCCTATGAATATTCAGCTATATTTCAAACATCCCTAGCAATGGAAAAAAATTTGATCATCATTTTACAGTTTGACAATATTTTCAAATGATTGGAAATCACAAAAAATAAATTTTTTAAATTTTTTTCTTTCTCATGGTCATTTCTCTACCAGAATTAAGATATTAATTTTAATTAGAACTCTTCACTAATCATTATCTTGCTAGATAACATTTCAAGGAAAGACAGACAGCTCATTCTTTTTTGTTAGTATTTTGATTTGTAAATGTAGCTTTTTTTAAACATTTGTTGAAATCACTTAAGTGAAGACACATTAAGAGATTTTGATTTTCAATTAAGTTATTCATGGTTAAGCAAATTACAATGCTAATCAAAAATATCAGTTTGTCAACAAGATAAACCAGTTAAAAATGACTACTTTAGAAATCTATTCACCACATAGTAGAACTTGGATTACTGATACTTCTTGAACTGCATTACCTGTCACTTCCTTTTTATCATGAAGTGGCCTTGTCTTATAAATGTGCACCAATTTTTAGCCTTATACAGAGAAAAAGAAGCCCATTTGTTCCAATTGTACTTTTGATTTTAGCAAGAATATTTTATTTCTTATGGAGATCATATGCAATCTTTTTTATTAAATAATCAGAGATTGAAATATTAAGCAATTACCATATCTGCCTATATAAAGAAATATTTCTCTCTTTGTTCTAACTCTGAAGATAGCTTTATCCAGATTACATAATTTGACTAAAGTTCATGCTAAAAATTTCTGGACCCAAACAGAATTGGAGTCCCAGTCATCTGAGAAACGAGCAAACACTATAAGAAGTTACATTCCAAAACATGAATATTCCTTTCATTTAAAAAGTGTTGACTATTTGCTACTATATGAAGGAGTAAATCTTGTTCATCTTTCATTATGTCAGGAGATCTCTTTTACTTTCTGTATACAGTTGCTACAGAAGCTAACTAATCCAGCTACACTGGTAAAAGGAACCCCTGGAATTATTTAAAATAAAAAAAGATTTAGTGGGGAAAAATAAGATCCACATTACAAAAACCTATGTTTTACAGTTTTATAATGTACTGCTTAAAACACAAGCAAATGTACACATAGATTAACATTTTTAAAAATAGGTGGTAGTTCTATTCTAAACCACAACTCCTTCCTCCATCAAAGGCCAGAGTAGCTTATAAAATGACTTTCCTCTGTACTGAAAACTTTTTTGTGGTAGCTATTTCTACACTATTTCCTGACCCACTTGGGTTTGTCATATTTCTTCATGACTTATGGTAAGCATTGCCAGTTCACACAGACCTATATATTCTCTTACATGAAACCACATATTTTACCTACTCAGATATCTTTCTAAGGCTTTGTCATTGCTCACTTAAGTCCTTCAATATAGACCTCAATTATTTTTGCCCTTATTTGATGATCCATTCAAATGCAGTAACTTCTGGAGATATGGATCTTTTCCAACACAGGTCTTAAATAACAATTATTGCAAAAACACTTGTTACTTAAACAATTGAAGTACAATGGAGTTTTAAAATCTTCCTCAAAAATCTCGAGTGAGGATATAAGAGAACAAATTTCAGCTAGATACTGTTCAAGATTTGCTCAGGATTCTTTTCTCAACAACCATCACGACCTGAGTATTATAATCACCTGTAAGATTAGTAATGAGCAATGTATTATTTGTAGTAAAGTTTTCACATAG
The DNA here is from genome assembly GCA_004027455.1 of Hydrochoerus hydrochaeris. Classification (NCBI taxonomy): domain Eukaryota; kingdom Metazoa; phylum Chordata; class Mammalia; order Rodentia; family Hydrochaeridae; genus Hydrochoerus; species Hydrochoerus hydrochaeris. Next base: position 97,293 of record PVLA01007195.1, on the reverse strand, counting down.
TTTCTTTCTGATTATTTTAATTAATGTGTTTTTCTTCATTTTGTCAGAAATTTCTAAAAGATATGTATTTATAGTTTATCTGCCCTACCAGTAACTTACATTCTACTACATAGGGACCTGGCTGTTCTATTATTATGTTGCTTAAATCTATTATTATGGCAATGCTTAACATAGATCCCAAGCAAATTAGTATTTGTGAAGGAAAGTATGAATAAATCTTGTCCCTTCTGTTTTTCTCATATAAAAGTGAATCTTAGTTTTTTACCATACAACTTCCCATCTCCTTGTTTACTTTAGCTTCTGTTTTTCTCCTAGGCTATAATCACCTTATAGTCAGTTCCATTCATAAAGAACCGGTGTTCAAATATATGCTTACATCACAAAAACCTTCTATGAAAAACTAGGGGGTCAATGTCTCATTATTACTTCATATCCAGGCTAGTATAGATGAAAAATCTTTGTGTACTAATTTTTCTCTGTAGGATGGAAACCCAATCTAACTCAGAATGTTATTCTAAGAACTGGATTTAAATGCACCCTCTAAATTGAATGTTCTATAAAAGCCTCTTCAAGACATTTACATATTAAAGGCAATTTATAGTCATGAATTCAGCTTGAATTCCAAATCAGAAAGCTTGCAAACAGTATGATTTTAAATTGTTCATCACACTACATAATAGAGAGATGATTTTTTCCAATAAGCATACTGGGAAAGACGGTGAAGCTTTATCATATGTCAATCTTCTTGATTCTGTGCTAGGGAATAGCCACATACTGATCCTTCTGTTAGAATATCTCCTAGAATGGAATTTAAGACAAATTAACTACCTTTTTAAAAATCAATACTAGAGAGTCATTGAATTTCATAGCTGGAAGAGGCCCTTTGAGAGAAGAGCAAAGTAGCAAATCCTCTAAATATAGGAAAGTAACCTGTGATGATCCAGTATTTCAAAGCCTTTATTGCAATTAACAGGTCATCTATACAAAAATAATTTTCCATATTTCTCCATCATTTCTCAAAAAGGGAAATTGTGCAGATTGTGCTTCTCAGCTATGTAGCCCAAACATGAAAGTATAAGAGATTTCACACTTAAAACAAAGGTAATAAAGGATGATTCTGAAGAAAAAGAAAAAACTACTGAAAACCCCATATTCAATAGAATAATATACCCTTAATGTTGGATTTTTTTAATTAAATGCTTTCAAAATGTTAGTGATGAATGATGCCAGTGATAAGGTATAGTCAGTGATTGAGTGAAGCATCATCCATATTTAAAGCTGTTCCCCATCACTTGCATTACTGTTTGAATTGTGTCTCCTGTCGGATCTGTGGTAGCATTAGATTCTCATAGGAGCATGAACACTTCTGTAAACTCCATGCATTCCTGAAGGATCCAGGCTGCATGTTCCTGTAAGAATATAACGGTAAAGACAATGATCTGAGGCAGTGATTCTACCATTATTGAGGGGCTGCAAATACAGATTAAAACTTGCAGAGATGTTTGATTATTCAGAGGCTGTAATAAATCAATTGCTTGAAAACATATCAAAAATCTTTAATGTGAGTAGCGAGTGACAAGCTGCATGTGGTGGAAGGCTTTACAGAAGAGAGTGAGTTGATGTACTTCAGTTGCCAGCTGCATCTGGGGAAGGTTTTGAGTCAGAATCTGATGTTGAGTCTGTGCATGACCACCCACTGTTTTGTTACCACTTCCGTGGGCACCTCTTTTGCCACACAACACAACTGTATCAGTCACAATTTTGTTAAGCATGCAAGTTAACCCTAGCCAAAATGAGTAAAACCAAATGTTACTGGACAGCTTCTTTGAAAAAGAGGAGACTCAAGAGGAGAGAACCAAAGACTCTTAAGACGGTCAACAAAAGACAGTTGAGCTTAAAAGAAAATACAAAGACCCTACAAATTACAAGTTCACTGCCACCATGGAGACCAAGCCCTCTACATTAAGAGAAAACATTTTGGAGTATTTTCAAGATATTTCTCTTTTTAATAAAAATTAGTGATAGTTCATCCTGTGTTTGGTTTTCCTAAATTTTACCATTAGTATCTAGTTTGGATTCCTTTCTCATTCTCTTATGATCTAGAGCTATTAAATTTTGAAATATTTTTCTGTCCCTTTCTTGCTTTTTGGAATTCCACTGTCTGTATATTAGATGTTTTATGCTACTTACGTGGCTTTGTGATCATATTCCTTTTCCTTCATACTTTTTTGTCTCTGTTCCTCAAATTGGATAATTTCTGTTGACCTATGCTTGAAATTACTAATTTTAGAGCTGTTGTGGAGTCCATATAGTGAGTTTTTCAGATTGGTTATCACTTTCTGATTCTAAAATTTCCTTATGATTAGTTTTATGATTTTATTTCCTTAATAAGATTGTCTATTTGTTTAATTCAATGTCATCATGTTGATACAGGGGAATGAAACTTCCAAACTACTATATCTGGTACGAGTTGTGTTTTCTAAAACTGAAGAATGAATTTTAGCAAAAATGGAGGTTAAGAACAGAATATATTTATTGAGAAAAAGAAAGCTTCTGTCTGAGAGAGAGATGTGCAGGTTGCCAAGGACTCTGTCTTTTCTAGGGATTTTATAGAGCAAAATCATGGAGTGAGATTGGTTCTACGTGGGGAAACCTGGGAATTTACAAGGCAGATGGGCATAAAGTGGAACAGAACTATGGTTATCCAATAAGATTAATAGTCCAGGTAAAATTGATTAAATTGGGGACAAATGGGGAAGCCAGTCATGTAGAAAGCAGGCATTCTTAGGGAGCAGTGATTCTTTCCTTAGGGGGTTGGGATGGTGAGCCCTGACTTTCTCAAGGTGATAGAGAACTATTTAGAATATCAGTCCTTAGGATATGGATGCATTTGCTTGATTTTTTGTCTTGAGACCTGGCCCACAGCAGGAGGTGTCTGTCTTCCCAATAGTTATAAGGTATCTGGGCTTCTGCATTGGCTCCTTGGAGGACCTAGTCCTGTCTGACTGCCTATAGTGTTTCTAACTAACTCAGCTGCCTGCAACAATATTTTCTTACATTTTTTTCAATGCATCCTTCTTTACATCTTTTAAAATGTTTGTAATAAATGCTTTGCAATCTTTGTCTGCCAAAACACAACACTAAATATACTTTCTATTGATTGTTCCCTTGAATGTTTCATATTTTCCTATTTCTTTGATATCTTATAATTTGTTTGTTAAGATTGGACAATTTAGAGAACATTCTTTAGTGTGAATTGTCTAATATTTAAGCAATGGTTTTCTTTTTGCATATTTGAAATCTTGTCTCCTTTAAGTTCGCAACTGATGAACCTCTCTCTTAGAACACTAAAACTAATTCACTTTACAATACTCAATCTGTTCTTCTCTACTAACCTCCTATACAGAAGTAATTTCTCCACATAGGTTATATTAGCCACTTCTTTAAGAAAATCAACACACATAGTAAGTATAGAATTAAACTATTTAAAGCAACAAATTTAATATTTATTAATAATCTATTATGTGCCATGCATATACCAATGTTCATCCACAAACCTTATTCTAGAATGTATCCTAAAATTCAGTGTCATCTACAACTGTCTTCTGGCTTGACTTTTTTTCTTTATCTTCAGTTACTTCCAGTCCAAATTAGACAGGAATGTCTGCTCAACCAAAATTCAACTTGATATCTTTCTGATTTTGGTTAGAATTAGTCTTTCAAATTTTTAACCACGCAAATATTCAGAAGCATGTATCTAAGTTTTCTTGATCATAACTTCTATAACTAATTTCTTTTTTAAATTTTTTTATTTTAAAGAGACTAGAACAAAAGAGGACAGATCTAAGCAGATCAGAACAGAACAATGTAAGCATCATAGCACTTCACAACAAGACAACTGGATTAACAGTAGCTATCATAATGTCTCTTTCTTTGAAATAGTTGAGCTTAGCTTTATACACAATAATGTCTAACATAACAAAGTAGAATAAAACAACTCAAGACAATGGAAGTATTCCATGGCATTCTGAACCAAATAACCAAAGATGAACAATGGCTGCTATATTATCTCATTTTCCATAAAAATTTTGTTTTTATTATCACACATATTAAAATCCAATAAGACACAACGTGATAGAACTAATAGTAATAGAAAAACAAAAGCATGGTAGGACTTCAGAGCAAGATGATATTAAATCAACACTGGCTGCCATATTGTCTTGTCTTCAAAGTAACTATTCATACGATCACATATATTAAGATCAAACAAGACAGAATAAAACCATTCCAACCAATGAATGAAGACATAAGACATCAAAGCAGTACAATGGTGAACCATGATTTCCATAATATCTTCTGTACTCTTACCATTTCTTACACTAGGGAAACTATACTGTATTTATACAAGTGAGTTTGATTTATTTCACTTATGAGTTTAGATTCAAGATGCATCCATTTATTTATAAATATCTCAATGTGATCATTCCTTATAGCTGAGTAATACTCCATTGTATGAAAGTACCACAATTTTTTCATCCATTTTTCGGTTGATGGGCACTTAGGTTGTTTCCAAGATCTGGCTATTACAAATTGTGCAGCTATAAACATGGGTGCACATATATCATTGTGGTAAGATATTTTCAGATCTTCTGGGAATATGCCTAAGAGTGGAATAGCTGGGTCAAATGGGACCTCCAAACCAAGATTTTTGAGGAATCTCCAGATTAACCTCCACAATGGTTGCACCAGTCTACACTCCCACCAACAGTGCAGAAGAGTTCCTTTTTCCCCACAGCCTCTCCAGCATTTGTTGTTGGTAGTTTTGCTGATCCTGGACATTCTTTCTGGAGTGAGATGGAATCTCAGCACGGTTTTAATTTGCATTTCTCTAATGACCAATGATGATGAACATTTTTTCATGTATTTATTTGATATTCGTATTTCTTCATCTGAGAACTGTGTGTTCATCTTGGATATCCATTTTTGAATTGGGTCTCTGAATTTCGGGGGTCTGATTTTCTAAAATTCTTTATAAGTTCTAGACAGAAGTCCTAGAAATCCTTTGTCTGAGGGACAGTTCACTAAGATTTTTTCCCAGTTTGTAGGTTTTCTTTTCACTCTGCTGGAGATTTCTTTGGACATGCAGAAACTCTTTGAATAAGATGTGATCCCAGTTATTGATTCTGGGAAGTATTTCCCTTGCAGTTTGGTTCTTGTTTATGAATTCTCTACCTACTCCTATGTCTTCAAGATTTTTACCTACTTTGTCTTGCAACAGATTTAGTGTTTCTGTTTTAATATTTAGATCTTTGATCCATTTGGACTTTAGTTTAGTACATGGTGATAGGCATGGGTCTAATTTTAGCTTTTGACATATGGATAGCCAATTTTTCCAGCACCATTTATTAAAGAGACTGTCGTTCTTCCAGGGAACATGCTTGGCCCCTTTATCAAAGATAAGGTGGTTGAGTGTGTTTGTAGTTGTATCTTCAAGTCTATTCCATTGATCTTCAGGTCTGTTTTTATTCCAATACCATGTTGATTTTATTAGAGTAGCTTTGTAATATAACTTCAAGTCAAGGATTGTGATGCCTCCTGCCTTGACTTTGCTGCTTAGAATTGCCTTTGCTATTCTAGGTCTCTTCTGGTTCCAGATGAATTTTAGGAGTGATTTCTCTAGAGGTATGTTAGTGGTATTTTCATTGGGATTGCACTGAATGTGTATAACAATTTTGGGAGAATGGCCATTTTTACAATATTTATCCTTCCTATCCATGAACAAGGGATGTCTTTCCATTTTCTGAGGTCCTCTTCGATTTCTTTTTTCAGGGTATTATAATTTTCCCTGTACAACTCTTTTAAATCTTTTGTTAGATTAATTCCTAAGTATTTCATTTTTTTGGATGCTAGTGTGAAGGGTGTGTCTTCTCATTTCTCTCTGTGATTTTGCTGTTAGTGTATAAGAATGCTATTGATTTTTGAGTACTGACTTTGTATCCAGCTACATTGCTGAATTTATTTATTATATCTAGGAGACTTTCAATGGAGGTTTGGGGGTCTTCTATGTAGAGTATCATGTCATCTGCAAATAATGATAATTTAACTTCTTCTTTTCCTATCTTTACTCCTTTTATTTCTCTCTCTTATCTAATTGCTCTGGCTAGTGTGTCCAGCACTATATTGAATAGGAGCAGTGATAAGGGACATCCTTGTCTTGTGCCTGATTTCAAGGTAAAGGCTTTCAGTTTTTGGCCATTTAAAATGACACTGGCTATTGGTTTGTCATAGATGGCCTTTATCATATTGAGGTAAAACCCATCTATTCCAATTCTCTGTAAGGTTCTTATCATGAATGGGTGTTGGAGCTTATCAAAAACTTTTCTGCATCTATAAAAATGATCATGTGATTCTTGCTTTTGGCTCTATTGATATGGTGGATTACATTTATTGATTTACGTATGTTGAACCATCCCTGTATGCCTGGGATGAATCTCACTTGGCCATAGTGTATAATCTTCTTGATGATTTGCTGCATCCTGTTTGCCAATATTTTATTGAGAATTTTTGCATCTGTGTTCATGAGGGAGATTGGCCTGTAGTTCTCTTTTTTAATTGGGTCTTTCTCAGGTTTTGGCATTAGAGTGATATTTGCTTCCAGGAATGACTTAGGGAGAATTGCTTCCCTTTCAATTTCATTGAAGAGTTTGAGGAGTGTCGGCATTAAGTCTTCTTTGTATTTCTTGTAGAATTTCGCAGTTAATCTGTCTGGGCCTGGGCTCTTCTTTGTTGATAGGGACTTGATTACATTTTCAATTTCATTAATAGAAATTGGGTTATTAAGCAGTTTTGCATCTTCTTGATCCAGCTTTGGTGGTTTGTATGTTTCTAGGAATCTGTCCATTTCTGTGTTATTGAACCTATGAGAGTAGAGGTTTTCGAAATAGTTGTTAATGATCTTCTGTATTTCCACTGGGTCAGTAGTGATTTCTCCTTTTTCATTCTGTATTACATGAATTTGCATCTTTTCTTTCCTTTTTTAAATTAGGTTGGCTAGGGGCTTGTCAATTTTATTTATTCTTTCACAGAACCAACTCTTTGATTCATTGATTCTTTGAATTGTTTTCTTAGTCTCTAGTGCATTAATTTCTGCTCTGACCTTTATAATTTCCTCCCTTCTTTTGGCTTTGGGCTTGGCTTGCTCTTCTTTTTCTAGATGTTTGAGGTATAATATCAGGTTGCTTATTTGTGTTCATTCTGTTTTCCTAATGTGAGAACTCAGTGCAATAAATTTTCCTCTGAGGACCACTTTCATTGCATCCCACAGGTTCCAGTAAGTTGTATTTATATTTTCATTTGCTTGTAGATATTATTTAATTTCTTCTTTAATTTCCCCCATGACCCACTGATTGGTCAAGAGTGTATTATTTAATTTCCATGTGTTTGTGTGGTTTTTGCAGTTACTTTTATCATTAATTTCCAGTTTCATGGCACTATAATCTGATAACATGCATGGGATAATTTCAATTCTTTTGCATTTACTTAAATATGTTCTATGGGTTAGTATATGGTCTATTTTAGAGAATGTCCCATGTACTGCTGAGAAGAATGTATATCCTGATGTTGTTGGATGGAACACTCTGTATAGGTCTATCCAATCCATTTGTTCACAGGTGTGATTCAGTTCTGTTATTTCTTTGCTGATTTTCTGTGTAGTTGATCTATCCCTTTGTGTCAATGGTGTGTTAAGGTCCCTTGTTATAACTGTTATTGCCTATTTGATTTTTCATTTCTATTAACACTTGGTTTGTGTAGTTGGATGCTCTGGAATTTGGTGTATATATATATTTAAGATTGCTATCTCTTCATCTTGCAGTTTTCCCCTAACCAGTATGTAGTGACCTTCTTTATCTCTTTGGACCATTCTTGGTTTGAAGTTCACATGGTCTGCAAACAGAATAGCTACCCCCACTTTTTTTTTTTTTTTTAGTTCCTATTGCATGGAGTATTGCTTTCCATCCTTTGACTTTTAGTCTTTGAGTTTCCTTTTGGGTTAGATGGGTTTCTTGTAGACAGCATATGGTTGGATGTTGTTTCTTGATCCATTCTGCCAGTTTGTTTCTTTTAATTGGTGAATTGAGGTCATTTACCTTAATGGTTATAATTGTCATATATTGGTTTATTGTTGATGTTATCTTTCTGATGTTGTATCTTAGCTTTTCATTCTGTTTAATTGCCTGTCTTGCTTAGTGGTTTTTTCCTATGTGTATCTAGAATGTCTTTCAGTATTCTTTGTAGGTTCAGTTTGGTGATCATGAAGTTCTTCAACTGTTCTTTGTCATGGAAGTATCTTATTTCTCCATCCATTTTGAAGGACAGTTTTGCAGGGTACATCAGTCTGGGTTGGAAGTCATTTTCTTTAAGGATCTGAAAAACTTCACTCCATGCTCTTCTTGATTTCATTGTTTGTGTTGAGAAGTCTGCTGTGATTCTGATAGGTTTTCCTTTATAGGTGACCTGTCTTTTCTCTCTAACAGCTTCTAATATTCTGTTCTTATGTTGGATTTCTGGGATGGTGATTATTATATGTCTGGGTGTAGTGTTGTTTTGGTTATGGCTATTTGCAAACTGTATGCCTCACTAATCCGTATGTCAGTTTCCATACTCACGTTTGGGATGTTTTCAGCTATTACTTCTGTAAATAGCCTCTTGATATCATTTGTGTTTTCCCCTTCTTTTTCTTTTATCCCTATTAATTTTATGTTGTTTTTGTTTGCATCATCATGCAGCTGTTGAATTGTTATTTCCTGATTTTTTGTTATTGTTAGGAGATCTTTCCTTTCCTGTTCACTAGCTGCAATCTTATCTTCAAGGTCTGAGATTCTATCTTCATTTTCATTGCGGTGGTTTTTGCAACTTTCATTAGAGTTTTTGATTTCCTGTATATCTCTTTAAATCTGCTTAATGCATTCTGTTTGTCTCTTAAACTGATCATTCAGGGATTCTATCATTTTGCTTTGTTTTTCTAATTGTTTAGCTGTGTCTTTGTTGGATGCATTCAGTATTTCTTTCACTACTTTTATCATTTCTTCTTTTACCTGGGAGAATATTTCTGATTTGATCTCCCTCATAGCTTCCTGTAGTTGCTTCTCTATTTCAGTTGATATCATTTCATGTATTTCAGGTGTATGTGTAGTGTTTTTTTCTATGTACATGGCTCCTAGGTTTTCTTCGGATGGGCTTGAGGTTTGAGATTGCATTTTGGTCTTTTGTTTTGTCATTTTCTGATATTTCTGTGTTTCCAGTGATTTTCCAAAGCTTTCCCTTGTGGTGTGGCACCGGATTGGCTACCCTGGCTGAATGAAGGTCACCGGGCACAGTCCACTCAAGTCTGTGGAACCTCTGGAGCCTAGTCCAATGACCCAAGGGGGCTGGGCAGGCACCCAGCCACCAGGATCGAGGGTCCCAATCCCTTCCAGGTCTGCCCTGGAGAGCTGCAACTCACCTCATGGCATGGTGCTGACTTGGCTCCCCCTTTTGCAGGTCTGGCTCCCCTTGTTGAATGAAGGTCACTACACACAGTCCACTCAAACCCGCAAAACCTCTGGAGCCCAGTCCAGTGAGACAAGGGGGCTGGGCAGCTACCCAGCCTCCAGGATTTATGTCCCCAAACTCCTACAGACCTGCCCTGATGAGCTGCCACTCCCCTTACAGCATGGCACTGGCTTGGCTCCCCCTTCAGCAGGCCTGGCTCCCCTGGTTGAATGAAGGTCGCTGTGTGCAGTCCACTCAAGTCCAAAGAACTTCTGGAGCCCAGTCCAATGACCTAAAGGAGCTGGGTAGGCACCCAGCCTCTGGGATCGAAGGTTCCAAACTCCTCTGGACCTGCCCTGGCAAGCCGCCACTCGCTTTGTGGTGCAGCACCGGCCTGTAATTAATTTCTTTCTTTTTTCAATTACCAAGAAATTATTTATAGCAGTCTTATAATGAGTATCATATTGTGTCTGTTACTTTTCTCTTGTTACTGAGAAAAAATACCTGACACCCAAAATTAAGGAAGGAAAGGTTTATTCAGCTCAGTTTGTGGAGGTTTCAGTCCATAATCAACTGGCACTCAGGCAGTGTGTTGTGGCAGAGGGTCAACAGAAGATAGCAAAAGCAACAAGAGCATGGCATCAGAAGATAGCAAAAGCAACAAGAGCTAAAAGGGAAGTGTATAGAGAAAAGACAATTTCATTCCCTTATACTATATGTAGGCCACATGTACCCTAGGGTAGCTGTAGCATTCACACCCATAATCCCAGCATTGGACCATGAATTAATCAGAAATTCTAGAAGCTTGCCCCCAACATTAATTGAGGTTTTGAGGGGACATCCAAATACAAATTATAACACATATCATCATCATTATTCCACATGTCATAATCATTATTCAATGTTTTATAACTCTTTTGAATTTATACTCATCACCTTTAATAACACAAATTTTGATTGGATTGTAGTTCATTTCAGATAAACATTGCTTTTTCTTGCTCCCCTATAGGTGTGATCATGTGACAAGAATTTAAGCAATGGAATGTAAACAAAAGTGATACAAGCAATTTCATGCTATGAGTTTCAAGAGAATAACATGTTTTCTCCTTCTGTTCTTCCCCAGAGCATTTCATCATGCAGATGTGATGAGTGTTGTGAAACATTTTGATGAAGGGACATTAAAGCAATCAGGTAAAAGATGTCTGGGTCTCTGATGTTGAGGATCCACCATATCAACACTGAATCACTTATGTCAGATTATAAAGTAAAAGACATACTCTTTTATCATGCTTCAGGCATTGCTGTTTATTATTCCATTTAAATCTCCAACAAAAATAAATGTCCTAGATTGATAAACTCCTTAGAAACCAGAAAAAATCTTTATCTTTAAGCTTTTTTTAATTTATCACATGGCTTAACAGAATTCTTTGCACATAATAAGTAGTCAATAAATATTTATCACAATGAACACATTTCCTAAAAAGTTCATGGGAAAAATATTATGCAAATGGACTACTCATCACAAGGGTAAAACAACATCATATAGTGGAGAAATAGAGATAAAACTTCCTTAAAGAGCCTCATCCCAGTTATAGATTTTTGGAAGAAGGAACAACAAAAGAAAAAGTGTAATGTTTTAAATTACTGGGAACACCAAGATGGTGGAGTGGCAAGCATCAGAGAAAGAGTCTCTGAGACTCACCATCAAGATGCTAGAATATAGCATTGTGAGAAAGACAAGAAGGAGGGAAGTGGGTCCTCCAGACCCAGGAAAGACTGAACTGAAGCCCACAGAGATAGTGAAGAGAGAAATTTCAATGAATAAAGAAGTAACTGATGGTATCTTCTCCCTGAGACAGGATTCCCTGTTCAAGAGGAACAGATCAAACTTGTGGACACATGGTGACAGCCAGCTACCTCAGAGCACTCCATGGGGAAAAACAGGGATTGAGGGGAGCAGCAGATGTGTGCACTGGTTAGCAGTGAATACTCAGTGTGTGCTGAGGTCTCAGTCATCCCACACAAGATGATTGGCCTGGAGCAATATGGGACAGGGGCTGACTGAGCTAAGTACTCAGAGTGGTTTCTGGTTCTGTTTAGTGTCTCCCAGCTTGGCTCAGGCCCATAGAAGGTACACTGATGGTTGTAGGCAGAATGAGTTTGTTTTTGCCAGAAGGTGAAAACTCACTGAGATTATCTACTACCCCATTAAAAAGCTACTACTGGATTGCTAAAATAGATCATCATAGATTGGGACTCTGTCTCTACATGTTGTCTATCATTGGTAGCAGAATTAAACCTAGAAATGGACCTTTTGGGGTATTTGTTTGTTTGTTTGTTTAATTCTCTCTCATTTGACTTTTGTTGTGGTGGTGAAAGAAAATTTTGGCCAGCAAATAGGCACTCCAAAATGTTTTGAAAGACATTTTAGAAAGAGATAACAAGGACTACAGCTCCATGAACACCAACAGAAGCAATTTACCAGGCAAGGCAAACAAACAGAGGGAAGGAAAAAAGGAGGAAAGCCAACAATGGGAAAATACTATGACAGAGACAAGTTAATATATATCAGGTATGAATATATATATATATATGAATTGATGGTCTCAATTCATCAATCAAAAGACACAGACTCACAAATTGGATCAAAAGGCAAGATCCAATGGTATGCTGCATACAAGAAACACATTTAATTCAAAAAGAAATTCATAGACTAAAAGTCAAGGATGTAAAACAATACTCCATGTGATGGAACCCAGGAAAAACAGGGGTTGCTATTCAATCTGCAGACAATGAATTTCAAGCCAAGACTGACTAACAGAGACAAAGAAAATCACAATCCAAGAGGAAGAGACAACAATCATAAATATACATGCAACACATATCAGTTACCCAACTACATAAAATAAATATTAATGAATATGAAAAATCAAGTAAGCACTAATATGATTATATTGGGGGTTTTCAATACCCCATGGTCACAAAACATAAATCAACTAGACAAAACATCAACAGTGAAATATTAGAACAGAGCCAAACTTTTGAACAAATAGATTTAGTAGGTATCTACACAGTGCTCCATCCCAAGACATCAGAATACACATTCTTCTCATCTGTACATTGGATGTTCTCCAAAATAGATCACTTACTAGCTCAAAGAACATGCTTAAGTAAATGTAAAGGAATTAAAATTATTACATCCATATTATCAGACCATAGTGCAATGAAGTTAGAAATCAATGATAAAAGAAACCATAAGAACTTCATAACCAGGTGGAAATTAAATAGCACATACCTGAACAACCAATGGGTCACAGATGAAATTAAAGAAGAAATTAGACAGTTTCTACAATTAAATGCTAATGGCAATACAGCATACCGGAACTTATGGGACACAGTGAAACCAGTCCTAAGAGGAAAATTTATAGCAGTGAATATCTATATAAGGAAAAAAAGCACAAATGCAGATAAACAACTTCATATTGAACTTCAAACTTCTAGGAAAAAAAACACACTAAGTCACAAAATTGCATGAGGGAGGAAACTGTAAAGATCAAAACAGAAATTAACATATCAGAGAATTAAAAGAATCAATGAATGAGTTAGTGCATTGAAAGGTTAAATTAAATCAACAACCCCTTTTCCAAACTATTAAAAAAAAAAAAAAGGAAAGAAAAGACTCAAATCTATGCAAATAGGAAGGAAAAGGGTGAAAATCACAATGGACCCTGCAGGAATCCAGATCATCTATACCTATTTGAAAAATTGTATTCTAATAAGATGGAAAATACAGAAGAAATGGACAGATTTCTAGATACACATGAATTATCAAAGCTGAATCAGGAAGATATAAAAAGGCTACATAAACCAATATCAGTTGTAATTAAAAACTTACCAACATAGAAAAGCCCTGGCCCTAATGAATTCACTGCTGAATTGTATAAGAAATTTAGAGAATACCTAACACCACTACTTACTTCTCAAACTGTATAATGAAATTGAAATAGAAGCAATACTTCAAAATTCATTCCTGGAAGTAAGCATCACCTTGATAGCAAAACTGGAAAAGGATACAACTAAGAAAGAGAATTACAGGCCAATCTCCTTAATGAACATAGATGTAAAAATTCTCAGTAAGGTACTGGCAAACAGACGACAGCATATCATTAAGAAGACTATATACCATAACCAAGTGGAATTGATCCCAAAACTGCAGGAATGTTTGGCATACATAGGATCAATAAATGTAATACACCATATTAAGATAGTCAAGGACAAAAAGCTTATGATCATCTCAATAGATGCAGAAAACAATTTTAACAATGTTTAACACCCATTTATGATAAAAACCCTACAGAAATTGATGTATATGGCCTTTATCTCAATCTGATAAAAGCTATCTATGACAAACCAACAGCCCACATCATACTGATTTATTATACTGATAAATGGACAAAAACTGAAAATCTTTACTCTAAAGTCAGAAACAAGACAATTATGTCCACTGTCTCCACTTTTAGTCAACATAATTCTGAAAACTTTAGCCAGAGCAACTAGACAAGAGAAAGAAATAAAAGAATAATGAAAGGAACAAAACAATGAAAATGATACAAGACTTTGAATCAAGATAATAGGGAATTAACAATGGCTACCACTTTCAGGAGAAATCCCCTACAATTACCATATTGCATAGCATCATCCTCCGAATAGATGCCCAGACCACTGGCCCTAGGCCTGCAAAGTCAGTTAATCCACACAGGCATTAAATTGTTTTACTTCAGTGTTTATCACCTCAGCCTGGGCTTCTCTGAATCAGCTCATTGCCTATTGATTGGGAGTAGGGAGGTTCAGCACTTCCTGTCTCCCAGCCTGTGCACCAGCCAGTCCACAGGAAGGGGTTAGCTCTGCCCATGACTATCACTGGCTCATAGGAAGGAGTTGGCTTCTTAGTTCTCTTCCTTTGATGTATGGCTGCTGCTGGCTCACAGGAAAGAGTTGGCCTGGCCCATGACTGACACTGGCTCTCAGGAAAGTCTAGACTTCTTGATTCTCTACGCGGGATGCATCTCTGCTGCTGGCTCACAGGAAGGGGTTGGCTTCTTCTTTGCTCTCTTTTTGGGACACATCAAAAACTGTTAGATTTAATAAGCCAACTCAGTACAATAGCTGGATACAAGTCAACACTAAAAAAATCAATATCCTTCCTGTATATGAATAACAAACTCAACAAGAGAGAAATTAAGGAAAAAACACCTCTTACAATAGCATCCCCCCCAAAAAAAGAAAAAAGAAATATCTAGTAATCATTCTAATGAAGGATATAAAAGACCCCTACACTGAAAACCACAGTACTCTGAAAAAGGAGATAGAAGAGAATATCACAAAATGAAAAGCTGTCCCTTGCTCTTGGATAGAAAGGACCGATATAGTGAAAATGGCCATACTTCCAAAACTTTTGTACAGATTTAATGCAATTCCAGTCAAAGTTCCAATACAACACCTCATAAAATTAGAGAAATCAATCCTAAAACTCATTTGGAACCAGAAAGGGCCTAGAATAGAAAAGGCAATTCTGGGCAATAATGGCAAAGCAGAGATCACCAAAATCCCTGACTTTAAATTATACTGTAAAGCCACTGTGATTAAAAAAACAAAACAGCATGATACTGGCAAAGAAACAGACCCAAAGATCAATAAAACAAATTAGAAGATACAAAAACAACTCCAGAAATACTCAGCCACCTTATGTTTGACAAAAATGCCAAATACATAAATTGGAAGAAAGATAGCCTCTTTAATAAATAGTGCTGGAATAACTGACTTTGCATATGTTTCAAAGATTAAAATTGAACATATATCTTTCACCACGAATTAAACTAAATTTGAAATGGATCAAAGATCTAAACATTAAAATAGAAACATTAAATAAGATTGGAAGATAGAATAGGGAAAACTCTTGAAGACACTGGGGTACAAAAGACTTTATGAATAAAACACCAATTGCACAGGAGCTATCACAAAGAATGAACAACTGGGATCTCATCTTATTAAAAACCTTGGCCAGAAATATAGCTCAGTGGCATAAGTGCCTGCCTGGCAAGAACAAAGTCCTGGGTTCAATTCCTGGTACCAAAAAGAAAAAAAAAATCATATGCCATCTTATTAAAAAGCTTTCGCACAGAAACAGAAATCACCAACAGAGTGAAGAGTTGACACACAATGTAGAAAAAAATGTTTGCCAGATGTTCCTCAGACAAAGGATTGCTATTGAGACATATAAAAAACTCAAAAGAATCAGTCCTCCCAAATTTAAAGATCTAATCTAAACATGGGCATCTGAGATGAATACACACTTCTCAGATGAAGAAATACATACATCAAATAAATATATGAAAAATGCTAAACATCACTGGTCATTTGAGAGATACAAATTAAAACAACAGTGAGAGTCCATCTCACCTCAGAAATAAATCAACCAATAATAAACAATGGAGGATCTGTGGGCAAAAGGAACCCTTCTCTATTGTTGGTGAGAGTGTAGACTTGTGTGACCACTACGCAAATCAGTGTGAAGATTCCTCAAAAAATGAAAAAAAAAAAAACATAAGATTATAGGTCCCATTTGACCCAGATATTCCCCTTCTGGGTATTTTTCCCAAAGAATTAAGAACATCATACCACAATGATATATGTGCACCCATGTTAATAGCAGGACAATTTGTAATAGCTAGATTTTGTAAACAGCCCAAGTGCCCATCAACTGAAGAATGACTTAAAAAGATGTGGTCATTTATACAATGAGGCACTATTAAGTCATAAAGAAGGATAAACTGAAGTCTTTTATAGGTAAACGGATGCAACTCAAAACCAAACTTACAAGTGAAACAAACCAGACACATATGTAAACATTGTGTTGTATCCCTAGTGTGAGAAGCTGAAAGAGTGAATAAAATCCAAAATGTACAATAGATGTTGTAAAATGGAAGAAAAATTCAAAAGAAAAATCAAACTGGAATGGAGAAATGAGAAAAAAAGGAAAATGAAAGAAAGAAGGAAAGAAAGAAAGAAAGAAAGAAAGAAAGAAAGAAAGAAAGAAAGAAAGAAAGAGGAAAGAAGAAAAGAAAGAGTATATGATAATTAACATAGTTACATTAGCAATTTCACTTAGTTCTTTGAAAAGAAAGGTTTGTGCTTATATTGTTTAGACAATTAAATGCCCATATCTTATACTCTGAGTAACTAGTTTAAAGAAAATAATACATAATTTATTAACCAATATTACTCTTCTATTATCTTGTTTTAAATATTTTTTATCATTTTTCTCTTTAAAATAATTTTTTAATGCTCTAAATTACTGAGCTTTAGATGATTTGTTAGGCAGCAATATATTTTTAGGAAATACATAAATCACACTCTTCCTGTTTATATTTTTATTGAACTAAAGGACATTTAAACATAAATATATAAATACACTTAAATATGACTAAGATGATTACTTTAAAGATTTATACTCTTCTGTACGTAGCTTGAAATTTTAACAAGTAATTTCCAGGCACATAGAGGAAGGACTGGGTTAAACAGACAAAGCACAAGTGACTTTTAGATATTTTATGTGATTCTACTGAGGTGAATACATGACATTTGTCAAAACTGTAAAGCTTTTGAGCACTTTAATGTATTCTAGATAAGAAATAATAATAAAAAATTTTGAGAGGCTATGGGATTCCAAGGTGGAGTGCAGAATATATGAGAGGTTTCTAAGTGTGCTAAAAATGTTTGAAATATTAGCACTGAAAGGGATCGGCACTACAGGTGCTGGCCTATGTAACCTTGGAAATGAGTGGAATTTTTAAGACAAAAGGCAAATGATATTATATATAAATAAGCACTGTACTTTGCCAATAAATTATACTCCACAGTGGTGTGGATTAATTATAAGTCCATTGTCCACATATGGTGCAACGATGGTGCATTATGTGAGACAGGTTTGCTGTTTCTGGAGCAGGAAATAATTTATGAGCAGAGAGAAAAAACACTAGAATGAGACATGTGGTAAGTGATAATAAGTTGAAGGTGTCGCCACTAGTATGAATTCATATTTAACTTAATGTAGATGCAGTTTAATATAAAATTGATATATATATAAATATTTTAGATACATGGATATATGTACATAATCATTTACTCAAACACAGGTTAGTATGTACATAAATATTTCCTGGCTTTTTCGGCTGAAAGATCTTATAGTCACTGACCTATAGGAGCTATGAGCATACCTAACAGCTAGATCTTAGTTTTTAATACATTAGGCAATGAAGGAAAACTGAACTCATTGGAGAAATAGTTAATTCCAATACTGAGGCAGAAGGCATAAAAGATCTTCAAGTACCCTGTAGTTCCAAAAGAAAAAAGAAGTATATTAGAAGCAAATATATTTTAAACATGAAGTTTGCTCCAGAAGATACAATGTATTGAGTGCTTGAGATTTGATCTCAGCAGAGATCTGAGGTTGGGCCTACAGAACTGACTGAATAATCAGGACATCAACTTGGGAGTTTATAGCTGAATAGGCTGGGAGAAGGGAGAGCAATTGGAAGATGTAAGTCAATAAAAGGATGGCTTCAAAGGGTATATTTTGTCCTTCCCTCACTCTGGTTCTGTCTCTGTCTCTGTCTTTTTCTTTCTCTCTCTCCCTCCCCCCACTCTGTGCTTCTCAGCTACCATGAAGTAGCAATTTTTCTCCACAATACTTGTAAAGGATGTTCTCCTTTACCTCAGACCCAGAAACAATGGAGCCAGATGACTGTCAGCTGAAATCTCCAAAGCCTTGAACCAAAAAAAAAAAACCTTTCTTCTTTTTCAGTTATTATCTTGGACATTTTGTCGCAGTGCTAGAAAGCTGACTAACACACAGGTTTAAGCCAGGACCAATCTGAACAACAAAATAAAGTATTGGATTTTAATAAAGTTATAAAAATAAATATCCTTGAGTTCATACTGATATAAATAAATGATTCAGTAAATAAATAAATCAGGATAGGAGGTAAATGCCCCACCAAAAGAACTCCAAATAATTTATGCAGCTACTCTATGCTTAGAAATATAGATGAGAGATGCACATTGTGTGTTTTTTTTCCAAAGAGTTGAATTTGGAAAGGAGAGAGGAGAGTAGTGAACTTGCACAAATGCAACTATAACTGGGAAATTAAGAATAATATCAGCCATGTTCCCCATGTGTATTTTTGAAATGATGTATGAAGATTGCTCTATACCTTAGGTCTTCCTTCTCCAAATGCATAACTCAGGCCAATGAGCAGAAAAACATGTCTCATGGGAGCAACACACCTGTAATTCCAGCACTCCAGAGGTTGAAAAAGGAGGGTGTCCATGAGCTCAAAGCAACTTGGGCTACATAGTGAGTTCAAGGCCAGTCTGGACTATATAGGAGACTATGTGAAAAAGAAAATCTTCAAAGCTACAGTCTCAATCAAATAATTAACTTTAAAAAATATGTATGTACTTGAAAAAGTAAGCATTCAAAAAACTTTTCAGTTTCCTTCTGGTCTCTGGTTTTGAGGCAGAGGCTGAAGGGCAGGGAGGTGTTTCTCTGAAAATTTAAACAGCATGCTTACTTTGAGCTAATGGTAATTAATCTACAGGTTCTGAGACTGGGAGTATTCATGTCACATGACTAAAAAATTTAATAGGTGTAATTTCAAATTTAATTACTTTTTAGAAAAATAATTTCACTGACTCATGCCTGTTTAAACATGCCCTTATATTCCAAGCTTATAAAACATCTGAAGAAGTAAGTCATCATGAAAAAGACATAGCAGAGAAAACATATTATGAAATCTCAAAAAATTCAAACAAAAGAATCACCAGAGAGTAGCATAAAATATACATAAATGTATTTAATGGAATCAAAGATGAAATTTGAAATGTAAGTTAGGAACAGAGGCTTTTATAAATGGCTGGCAGATATGGGAATGGAAAATGTAGGAGATAGGTCTATAATTATTGACATTAAAAACTAAAAGCATAATAAAAACTAAAAAGAATTAATTATTGTTAATACTAAGATAAGCATAATAAAATTAGAAAATCAGGAAATGAGATAATACTACATAGAGAAAGAAATGGAGAGGAAAAAAGAAACATTATGGAAATACAGTAAGAAATCCATTTTTTTTTTCCTTTTGTACTGGGAATTAAACCCAGGACCTTCATATGGAACTATACCCCAATTTTATTTTTTTTTATTCTGACATAGGTTCTCCACCAGTTACCCAGTCTTGCAATCCTCTCACTCAAAGTTTTGATATTATAGCTGTGCACCACCATATGCAGCTGAAGCCTGATATATAATCAAAGTTTTAGAGAAAAAGAGATGGAAATTGACACTAAGGAATTTTTTGCAATTTAAATAGATTTGATAGTGCTGAAGAGGACTAAAATCATCAGAACTTCTACTAAAATATTACATAAAACAGTAATATAACCTTCCAACTTACCTACTAACTTACAGAGAGCTTCCGAGTTACAGAACAGGATGTTATTACAGCAAGAACAATAGGAGCCTGATTAGCATCATTGTGTTGCTTTGGTAAACCCCAAAATCCATAGGCCAAGAAGAGATAGGTGGATCCTGCCTGCATGCAGCTATGATACAGAAAGGACACCTGATTTTAGAGAATTTGTTGTTCTTATAGCAAGAGGTAAACAAGACTGTTCTATCTTCAAGGGACTATCTAAGCTGAATGTGGTGGCACATGTCTGTGATCCTAGCATTTGGGAGGCTGAGGCAAGGGAATCACTGTGAGTTTGAGACCATCCTGAGCTACAAAATGAGCTCAAGACAGCCTGAGGTGCACAACGAAACCCTGCTTTGAAAACAACCAAAAAAAGAAAGAGAATATCCAATGTAGTGCTGGAACTGTTATATGCTATCTTTCAAGACTGTCTTTAAAAGAGTTGCATTATAAACTAGTTTATTTCAGATTTTGCGACATGCAATATACTTTTATCAAGAATGAAATTATTTCATGTTTCACTACCTCCTTGCTTTACTTTATCATAATAAAACTTTCAGAATTAAAAAGAAGATAATCTTCAGCATAAACAATTCTGAGAGGTGGCTCAGGGGAAAGGACAAAGTCTTAAATTTGGGAACATAGCAAGACAAATAGATGATAAGAGACCAGAGCTGACAGACTCCCACATGTCATCCAGACATAGAAACCCACTCACCCAAATGCATATTCCTCAGATGAAACCAATCTCAGTGAATTCTACAAGCTCTGCTTCTGTTTAGCATTTTTATTTTAAAAAGAATAAAACCAAACAAAATAAAACAGAATAAGGCCAATTAAAACAGAACAGTGAAAGCAATACAGGACTTCAAAACAAGATAATAATAAATCAACAATGGCTTACATAATGCCTCTTGCTATCTTCAAAATAGCTGCCCATACCATCAGACATAATAAAATCAAACAAAATAAGACAGTATAAAATCAATCAAAACAAAATGATGAAAATGATACAGGATTTTTAGTTCTTAAATTTTTAATATGTCTTTTCACGTCATTAATGCAGTTTAAAATACTCTTTTCTTGTTTAATAAAAAGTTGAACATAAGTTTTATTTAAGAGTAGATTTTGATTAACAGGCTTTTTAAATGTAATATATGACATTTCCATGTATCTCACACACAGTTTTTCCTATTAACATTTTATATTAGTACATGATATATTTTCCAATTAAAGAACCAATATAAACACCATTACTAATTAAAGCCTATACTTTATTTTTGTACTTTTTCAAAGTTTTTATTGAATGTCTGTTTTATCCCCAGAATCCTATTCCAAACATCTCATGACATTTGTTCATCATTTTTTTCTTAGGTTCCTGTGTCTGTGACATATCTGTTAGATGAGTTAGATTAAATATACGGCATTTGCCTTCACTTATTCCTTGTCAAGCACACCTCTGTTCTCCACATAGATTTTTTCCTCACTCTAAAACATTCAGTAAAGGACAGAACTGATAACAATTTACTTTTTCAGTTTTTCGATTTTTGCTCATCGTACAAAATCTATTTTTCTTCTGAAGGATTATTTCATTGAATATATGATTGTTGATTGGTGATTTTTTCTTTAAATATCTAAAATATTCCTTTTCACTCTGTAGGATGCTTTTGAGGTGTTACATGTTGAATTGCATCCCTCTTCCCCAAGAAAATGTTGAATTCCTAATCCCCTTTACCTGAAAATATGATTTTCCTTAAAAATAGAATCTTGGCAGATGTTTCAAGATAAGATAAGGTCATACTGGATTAAAGTAGTGCCTAATTTCAATGACTAATACTCTCACAGTGACAATAATATGAAGATGCACAAATAGACACAGGGAAGGACATGTACTGATGGAGGAAACATCACAGCAGCAAACAAAGAAATCCCTAAGATTGTCTTCAGAGCAAACCTAGCCTGGCTACTATTTTGACTTCAAAGTTCTACCCTCCAGAACTATGAAAAATTAATTTTTGTGCTATTAATTTACCCAGCCTCTGATATGCTGTTACACTCATCTTAGGAAACTAAAATACCGGCGTTTCTCAAAGAAATTTGCTATCCATTAGTAAGATCTTTTCTTCATAGGTGAGATTCTTTTCTTCCTTTTATTTCTTTTATAATTTTACTTCATCTATGAATGAAAATCTTGAATGTCTCATGACTTTGTGTCAATAATTATGTATTTATTCATTATAGTATTCTCTGAGCTTCAGAGTACATGATTTTGTGATGGTTATTGATACTGAAAAATTATTGCCCATTGTGGCACATTTGGCCCATGGTAAATGATAAATGAAGAGAATTACAATTAATCAGATGGTTTCTCTTTTTCTATGACTTTAATTGAGCCAATGTAATAAAAAATTATACCTCTGATTTCAAGGTCATTGTAAGGTTAAAAGTTTCTCACTCACAGTATATAGATATCTTTATCATATCATTTTGTTCTAGGGTCATAGAATTGATCCCTTCTATCTACATGGAGCATTCTTCCTCCCCTTCCATCCAAGTTTTCCTGGCTGACTCCAAGATGTCCTGATTCCAGTCTTTCTTGACTCTGTCACAGCATCTGTGATCCCTCTAATACAATCTTCAGCCATCCTAATTTTCTTAATGGCATTTAACACAATTAAAATTATCTATTTATTGCCTTCCCCTTTGTTATGTTCTTTACATTATTTCTGACATTATTTGATACCTGAAAAGTTTACTAAATATTGTTGAGTGACTGAATAAATTTGAACTTCAATAAATCAAGAGATGAAGGGTGAGAATTTATAGAAGATTTCAAGATTCCTAGATTAATTAATATTGTCATTAATTAATATTTTAATAAAAGAAAGTCATCTAAAAGGGAGAAAAATAATGAGTTTTTCATTTTCAACATGTTAGAAATTAAGGTCCCAAAAGGCTCTCAGGTGGAGAAAAAAAGGAGAGCACTATGCAAGAAAGTTTCTGTTGGAACCAAGGAAAGAGATAAAAAGTAAAGACAAATTTATGTCTTATTCATTATGATGCATTATGTAGTAAATCTACCTTGGAGATAACCAAGGAATGCTAACAGTATCCTGGATAAATCAATAAAGAATATGGGAAAAGCTGTGTAATTGTTATTTTCTTTGTACCATGAATTGAACTTACAACCTCATACTTTGCCAGGCAGGTGCTATGCCACTGAGCTATATCCCCAGCACTGTACTTGTTAAATTTATGGCAGCTTGGCTTAGCCACATACCCAGATTTTTGGTCAAACATTATTCTAGCTGTTTGTGTGTTGGAGGAAAGTATTTTTATATGAGGATAATATTCTAATCACTTGATTTCAAGTAAAGAAGAATGCATTTTATGTGTGAATGGGTCTCATTCATCCAACTGAAAACCTTATTAGAAAAATAGTAAACTCCCTAAAGAAGAGAGAATTTTTCCAGGAGACTCATTCAGAATTGAACTGAGACTCTTCCCTGCAACTCCATTCTTCATTCATATTTATTGAAAATAAATATATTTATATAATAGCTGATTTTACACAATCATCAATCACAAAAGTGGCAGAAAACAAAATTCAAAACAATGAAAATTAACACTACCATGTCTTTCTGAGTTAAATTACAATTTTTCTATGCACATTTGCCTACATTTTTTTCTTATTTTATTTTATATAAAAAAGAGAAAAGTCAGAAAAGAACAAAAAGCAAAAGGCATAAACCACAACAGAAATTAAAACAGTAACAATATAAGTTTTCAAAACAGAATGAAAGAAATTTAACAATGGTTGTTATATTGCATATTGTTCTCTTTTTTTCAAAGAAAGAAAAGAAAATTAAAGAAAATTTTAAAAAACAGGAAAGAAGGGTAGAACAATACTGAATTCAAAAAAAATTATCATTGTAGAATCACTTGTTGATATATTACTCATTGTTGTCTTAAAAAATAGTTGCCAAAGTCACAAAATCAAAGCATAAATAGTGGATAGACACTCAAACATTGACAGTGCAAATACTTCTGTTCAATGTTCCAACAGAAATTCAATAATATGGTCATCTATCTTACACACTATACATACCGTTATACTCTTTAGAGCACTTCCCTTTTGCTTTTACAATATCTATTACACATTTTGGATCCCATTATTCTGTAAGTTTTTATTATTCTTTATACCAGAGAGACAATGTGATATTTACTCATGTGAGTCTTGTTTATTTCACTAATTAAGATAATTTCAAGTTGCCTCTGTTTACCTACAAAGGCCTCAAAATCATCCTTTTTTATAGCTGAGTAGTATTACATTGTATAAAAATACATTTTTTTCAACCACTCTGCAGTTGATAGGCATTTTGGTTGTTTCCAAGATTTAGCTATCACAAATTATGTTGCTATGAACATGGGTTCACATATATCTCTGTGACATGACCTTTTCAATTTTTCTGGGAAAATACCCAGGAGGGGAATAGCTGGATTGAATGGAACCTCCAATCCTAGTTTTTTTAGGAATCTCCATACTGATTTCCACAGTGGTTGCACCAGTCTGCACTCAAAGACACTCTTCCACCTTATGTTTGACAAAGGGATTAAACATGTTCACTGGGGAAAAAAATAGCCTCTTTAACAAATGCTGTTGGAAAAATTCACTTTCCACATGCCAAAGACTGAAAATATATCCATGCCTATCACCACACACTAAACTAAAGTCAAAATGAATCAAGGATCTAAATATTAAAATAGAAACATGAAATCTACTGGAAGACAAAGTAAGTAGAAACCTTGGAGACACAGGAGTAGGGAAAGAATTCATGAATAAAATGCAAACCGCACAGGAAATACTTCAAAGAATTAAAAACTGGGATCTCATATTACTAAAAAGTTCTTACACTTCAAAAGAAATCACCAACAAAGTGAAAAGAAAGCCCACAGAATGGGAAAGAATCTTAGCCAGCAACCCATTAGACAAAGGACTTATATCCAGAACATATAAAGAATTGAAAAACATCAAGCCCCCCAAATTCAAAGAGCCTCTCCAAAAATGGGCATCTGAGATGAACACACAGTTCTCAGATGAAGTTATACAAATGGAAAATAAATACATGAAGAAATGTTCACCATCACTGCTCATTCAAGAAATGCAAATTAAAACAGTATTGAGATTTCATCTCACCCCAGAAAGAATGGCTGCCATCAAGAAAACAACTGACAACAAGTGTTGGCGACGATGCGGGAAAAAGGAACACTGTTCCACATTTGCCTACATTTAAAATGCTTCTATTTTTACATCATTTCCATACTAGTCATTTTTCCACGCTAGGACACAATACTAAACACTCACCATATAAAAGAGAGGTTTCTTTTGGCTCAGGGTTTTCAGCAGAACTTGGATCCAAGACAGAATGTCATGGTGGAAGGGCCTGGCAAAGGAACATTGCTTGCCCCTTAGCATCTTGATTGTAGAGAGACAAGGGAGGAGTCAAGAACAAGAATATATTCTTTCAGGTCATGCTTCCAATGACCAATCTCCAACCAGACTATCTCCTAATAAAACATTCAGTTATTAATCTCACAATGGATGAATCTACTGATAAGCATAGCACTCTGATAATTCAATCACCTTGAAAAAACATGAGAATTTGGTGGAAGGGATTTAGATCTAAATCATAACATTTTGGCTCTGGCTGCCCCAAAGACTCATACCAATCTTACTATGTTAAATACATTTAGTCCATATGCAAGAGTCGCTAAACTCACAACACTTTCCGCAGTGCTAAAAAGTCCATGTCCAAGTTTCATCTGAGATTCAAGGTAAATTTTTAGTTGTTAGCCCTTGTAAAAGATCAAAAATAAATTAAATACTTCCAAAACACAGTGACACAGGGTAAATGTTTCCATTTCAAAATAAGGGAGAAAGGTGATAGAAAGAAATCATACAAAAGTAATCCCAAAACTAATAAGGTAAAAACTAGTATTTATAGCTCTATGTCCAGGATCTGGGGCAGGGTAAACATCCAAGGACTTGGGTAGCTCTGTACCTATATTATTGCAGCCCACATGATATCTCTCTTGGGCTGGCTCTGCTCACTGCCTATGGCTTTCCTCAGTAGACAGTCCATATTACTGTCATCTCTAATTTCCTTAATTTCCACTGCATTTTTAACTTCACTCTGATATGTTCATGTACTGCTATCTCAAAGGTATACTGCTTGGCCTCCACTGCCTTCTTCTAAATGCTTAGTGAAAGGCTTCAGAACACCACAGTCATGCATTCTGCATTCTTGAAAAAGCAGTGCATCATTTAGATGATGACAAAGTCTACCACCAGTAAGAGCAGTAGCCAGAATTCTTTGCTCCATGGCTACTGACTGCTCAGATGGTTAAGCACAGTGAAATGAATCCTAGAAAACCAATTCTCTAGGAGGCCCTACTTGAGAAATAGGCCCAAAGGCTGTCTTCTCAAAAGAAAGGTTTACGTCTCTCTCCATTTCAGTCTGTGAGGATGAGGTCTTCTGAGGTGCTTTCAAGCCATCTTTTCTATTGTCCTGATACAAAGTAATTGGTATGTTTTTCAATGCTATTCTATTCATCAACCACACTCTTTTTTGCCCAGTTTTATATGTTTTTCTTTTCTTTCTGGAAAAACTGGAAATTTTTGAAATAATTCTACACAATATTACACAATACTAAGCACCCACCATATAAAAGAGAGATTTCTTCTGGCTCAGGGTTTTCAGCAGAACTTGGATCCAAGACAGAAATGTCATGGTGGAAGGGCCTGGCAAAGGAACATTGCTCACCCCTTGACATCTTGATTGCAGAGATACAAGGGAGGAGTCAAGAACTGCCTAACAGTAGCCATCAGTATCTACATCACAGTCTAAACAGTGTTTGCACTGAAATTTATTTCACTGAATAACACTAATCTGCTGCCCTTAGTCTCAGTCTCCTTCAAAATCTCAGGACATGGCCAAAATGTAGACAACATTTTTTTTTAACCAGAGCATAACACACTTAGCATCCAGTTCAAATGCCAGTGTAGTGTTGAGCCTGCCCTTTAAAATCTGTCAGCATTCCTGTTAGCTTTCTGAGCTCTGACAAGTATCACCCATCAAGCACTTGCTTACAACATTCTAAGGCATTTTTGCCTGCATCTCTAAATCTACCCAAATGCTTTGGGCAAACAAGTTCCAAAGACTTCTAAAAACATTGTCAGGTATAGTCACAGCAATAGTCCCACTCCCAGTGCCAATATTCTTTATTAATCAACTTTACCATCACTGGGACACTGTATAAGACACTAAATACTTTAAGGAAAAGAGATGTGTTGTAGCTTATGGTTTTCAGAGGATTCAGTCCATGGTCATGTCGCTTCAAGGAAGAACTGTGATGGTAGAAAGGTCTAGCAAAAGAGCACTGCTTATTCCATGGCAGCCAGCAAGCAGAGAAGAGATGAGCTGAAGACAAATATACAACATTCCAGGTCACATCATCTCTACCAGGCCCTGCCTCCTAACAAATCACCCAGCTACTGCACTCATCAAAGGACAAATCTGCCAAGAAACACAGTGCTCCCATAAGTCAATTACCTCCCAAACATGAGACATTTGAGAAGCAGCTTAAATCTAAACCACAGCAGCACATTTACATATAGTTAAAATGCTTCTTTTTTCATTGCTTTTGTACTTAACATGGAATAGCATATACTATTAACATGCTTAATGCACCAACATTACAAATGGCCCTGTCAGTAGAACAATGGCTGAGTCTTGGAATCTCCATGACTTTTGCTTTTAGGCAGGTTTCTATGCTTCTGAATGTTGTTACATTATTTATAGTCTAGTTCATGACAATGATTGTATACAGGTGTTTCTGTGACATGCCTTTCATAAAAATAGGAAAACCAAGAAAAAGAAAGGATTAGATTGGCTGTTAGTTTGATTGATGAAATATTTACTCATATCTCTGCAAGCCTCAGGCCAAAACAACCAGAATCCTGATGATCAAGATAGAGAGTACTTTGTAACAGATCCATAATGTGAAGATAAAGTGGACAAGGTAGCCAGTGATAAAAATCATTTCAGTTCCACTCAGACACATTGGCAATCAGGAAATACTAAGTCTGAAGACCATTTATGTGCCTGTCCTACAATATTTCAACACATAATGAGTGTGATTAATGAGGCAGGTTATTATAAGACTGAAATGGAGATGAATAATCATCTACTCCAATTCGGCACTTATGCTCCTATAAAATAAACTAGTATCTTGGAGAAATTAAATGGCCTCTCTAGGTCCAGGGTCAGAAAGATAGAATTATTAGAAATAAAAAATAAGACACTAGTATACCTTCAAAATTCATTCTTATTTATATTCCCGAAAACTAATTCAAGGAAATTCCACATTAGATACCACATTATATAACTAGGAGAATTAATTAAACATACATTGTTTGGGTAATAACCTCAATTCGTTGACTTTCAGAAATACTTTACAATGTGAATATTTTGGCCTTAATAATATACATCTATTCTATGAAAAATATGAATGATTATAATTTTTTTACTTCCTAAAAGATTTTATTTTACTTGATCCCACAGCAACCTACTGAGGTGACATGTAATGATTCTCTCTTTTAGGCCACAGAGTTCCTAACAGCTGGACTAAAACCCACATTTTCTGAATTTATAAGTGCCCCTTTGACACACTTATATTTAGACCTAAAGTTATATAATTAATTGGTATGCCAGAATAAGTCCTTATCCTTGACCAATGCATACAAGGGGTTTATTTTAGTGGATGATTTGGAAAGGAAAGATATATTAAAAAATAAAACTTCCAGCCAGTTTCACCACTGTTGGTTTTGAGGTCTTTGACATCATCAAACAATTAAACATAAAGAGCCACAATCTTATGCCCCTGATTTATGAGTAACAAAAAGTACCTTTTTGAGAAAAGGGCATGAGCTAGGTAACATCAGGTAGTACATTTGCAATATTAAAGCACACGGCTTCAAAATCTTTTAGCATTCAAAATCTTTTCCAGGTTATTAAGAACAATGACCTCATTTTCTAAAACTTTTATTTAAAATTTCTCTTTATTTTCCAATGAAGAGATAAATCCTTTGGGACCACTCACACCCACAGCTTGTGACACATTGTCTTCAGACTCACTGGCATTCTGATAAATCTATCAGTATGCACAGCTGTGACAGATACAATAAAGAGATCGTCATGGCTCTCATCACTATATTTTATTGTTTGTTACAGCCATCTTCTATTTCTGGAAAACATTTCCAGCTGCCTGCAGCAGAACTAAGAGCCAGATCTGGAAAATATGTTGTTTTTTTCAGTTTACAACTGAACTGTCCTACCACTAATTATGCATTACACAGAGAGAAATAATACTAGAAAACATCCTTGAACTCTCTGGTTTCATTACCTGCTTCTGTTACAGTAACATTACTTCTGGGTTTTTTTTCAGGATTCTAGAAGACTCATTAAAAATATTTCCTCTGCAATTTTTATAACCTTTTGATATTTTCTTCTTATACAAGCTGTACCAATTTTTTCTTAAGTCTATAAATAGGAAAGGTGAGAGGGAAGAAATGGATCCACTAACCCATATATATTTCTATCTGACAATCAGATTTTAGGTGGAAAGGTAAGATAAATATCCTTGTTTTTACTTTCTTTTGAGGCTATAATTTAAAATAACTAAAAAATAACATGTGAACTCTGTTGCCCTTATTAATGAAGTAATGACCATTTTATATATCATCTTAGTTATTTTTTTTCTCATTGCTGAGACAAAATACCTAATACCCAAATGAAGGAAGGAAAGGTTTATTTAACTTATAGTTTGTGGAGGTCTCAGTTTATACTCAGTTGGCTACCAGGTAGGGTAGCATGGCTAAGGGGTGACCGTGCATGGTGGCCTCAAGTAACAAGAGTGAAAGAGTAAGAAGATGCTTTCCCTCCTTACATTGTATGTAGGCCACATCCACTTGGGTGTAGTCCTCACACTCACAGTCCCAGCATTGGACCATGAATCATTCACAGACTGTAGATGTCCACCTCCACGAAGGAATGAGGCTTTGGGGGACATCCAGACTCAAACCATAACATATATAACATATGTAAAATTTATATGAAAATAATAGCAGTTGTGTTCTTTTACACAAGTGTCTGAAGACAATTTTGGCTATTTTAAAAGCTGTAAGAAAATTTCATTGTAGTCAAAATAGTCTGAAATTATTCTATACATTTTCAAAGACATAATAGATAGAGTTATATAAGATTTATAACTCTAGAATCCTTTTCCATCTCTATAAAAGTCTAATTTAACCCTACTTAATAAATTATAATTTTATTTTATGCCTCCTGGTTAATTAATTACAATTTTATTTTACACATCTATGGTCCAAGTGTTTTTTTCCTTCTGAGAAATAATGACAAAAAATACTATAATGATTTTCTTTTGATATTATTTGAATCCAGTTGTAAAGTTTATAGATTCTTTCATGGTAAAATAGACACCATTTATTTTATAAATTATCTAGAAATTTAGTGTTAATAAATAGTTAAAACCTCTGATCACTCAACATTTACCACAAATATTCTCATTTTAAAATATATTAAGATTTATTTTCTTTTAATATCTCTGTGTGCCATTTCTTAAAGGTGAAGTGTTATCAGACAGGTATAGGGAAGAAAAATAATAACACAAGCACTCTCATCAAGTAGTTAATTAGTCTTAAAGAAAATGATGTAATATAGCAAATATTAAAATAATTTATTCTTAGAATTAGGTAACTTCTTTCTGAA
The DNA here is from genome assembly GCA_004027455.1 of Hydrochoerus hydrochaeris. NCBI lineage: Eukaryota > Metazoa > Chordata > Mammalia > Rodentia > Hydrochaeridae > Hydrochoerus > Hydrochoerus hydrochaeris. Next base: position 66,380 of record PVLA01007195.1, on the reverse strand, counting down.
TATTACATTTGTTTCAATGGTTATCACTTCTCATTATAGGAGCATAAATATATGTATATATTTAAGATATATTTATGTCATATGTATGTGTATGTATCTTAAATTATCCTTCATGAGAAGTGCATTATATTGTGATAGAAATTATCCAGAGTCATATTTTCATAAATAAATACAATCTGATGTTTAAGATTAACTGGGAAGTCATACCAAAAAATGTGTGGAGGAACTAGAGTAAGGAAGTCAACTGAATACTAACCAGTTAGCAAAGCTAAGTTCAAAATCTCTATTGTGAAAAATAAAAGTTATTCCCAATAAGGTGGCCATCTGTGGTCACCAGAAATAACTTTCCAATAAATTCAAATCTTCAACCTAAAATTAAAGTACGACAAAAATAGAACTTCCTTAGCATTTGAAATAAAGTAGTGTCAAACTGAGGTCAGCAAAAGGATTGATTATCAGTTGAGGCTAAGACAAAAGGCATCATTTAATATTCCAAAGTAGATTTTATTACTCTGAACCTAACCTATATAATAAGCCTGAATCATTTCCAGTGTGGCATCTAAAACTTTCCTGGTCAAATAGACATTTTTCTTTTTCTCCTTAGATTTATGAAATAATTCTTATGCTCTTTCAATTTCAGTCACTGTGAAAAAATACCTGAGATAAACAATGTATGAGGAGGAAAAGCTTATATATGGGCCCACAGAGGTTTCAGTCCTTTTTTGGTTGGTTCTGCTGCCTTTGGGCCCATGGTGACACAACTGTCACGGTGGGGAACACATGAAGGAGCGTAGCTGCTGGTTTCACGGCAGCTGAGAAGAAGGGTGAGGGAGGGGATGTGATGTCTCAATGACCTAACTCCCTTCCATGAGGTACGGCTTCCTGAGGTTCGGCACGTCAGTTCGCAATGACACCACAGCTGGCGTCCAAGTCTTTAACACTTTGGCTTAGGAAGATATCCAAACTGTCATAGGTGGTTGACATTCTTACGCAATAGATGTCTCAATTCCACAGTATCTCTCAAAGAGCTATAAGCTTCCATTATATTATAGCTAAAATACAAAATTTGATTTTACTTATTATTGATTTATTATAGAGTCCTCAGTATTGGCTTTTCTTACAGTTGTGTGGTGAGTCAAGTAACTTGCTGAAATAGAATTAGCCTTTTTTAGTATCTTATACATGATAGACTGTTTTAGTTTTCTACATCTGCTATAAATACCAGAAAATAGGTGGCTTATATAAGAAAATTTTATTTCTTAGAGTTGTGGAGGTTGGAAGTTCAAGACCTAATTGCCATCAAGTTTGGATTTTCTTAAGCCTTTCCTTGGCTTGCTGATGGGTCACATTTCACTGTGTCCTTACATGATCTTTCTCTGCACACACATTAATGATGTCTCTTGTGTGCCCTTACTTTCTTTCCTTATAAAGGCACCAGTCGTAGTGAATTAGGACCCACAATAAACTACTCATTTTAAATTAATTACCTCTTTAAAGGTGTTATCTCCAAATACATTTACATTCTGAAGAACTGGGACCGGGTGTTAGAAACTCAGCATATGAATTTCCTTGAAGAGAAAATGGTATTTTAGCTATAATATAAATGAAGCCATAAATTTTTAAGAGCTAGAAGTACGTGGATCATTTCAGAGTTTTCATTTCATGGTTATTTGGTTCTGTTTTTCTTGGCTATGGTAATGCAGAGATTCATGGTAAAAAGACATAGTGGAAGAAAGCGACTCACCTCAGGGCAGCCAGAAAGCAGAGAGAGGGACAAAGAGGAAGCAGTGAGGGACAAGATATGCCCTTCAAAGTTACACTCTCAAGGGACCCAATTTTTCCAAACAGGCCCCCTTTTCTAATGGCCCTTCAGCTATGAACTCGTGGGTCAATGAGGACGGAATCCTCAGGATCCAGTCACTTCTCTAAGTCCCAAATCTGAACATGACTGCCTTGAAAATTAAATCCCTCAATATATGAGTCCTTGGTGGACTCATATTTAAAACTTATTTAAACCACAATATCTGAAATTATAAATCATATTACCTTTTAAGAATATTTACCTTTTCAAACAACAAAACATGGGAAGGTAAAAGCATTAGCACCCTGCAATTTTAAAATATGGTGACTCATATAGCAAGAGAGTAAAACTACAGCTTTATGTAGAACAATTTTCATGCTTTTTAATTCCAGAAAAGCTGTATATTATGGGGGTTACTTCAGTTTGTTTGTCTTTCATAATTTGCACTAGAGAATTATTTCTAAATTCTGATATTTTCTCTAATGCTCAAGCATGATGACTTCTTTAGTTTTTTCCCTTAAAGACCTAACAAAATTTACCACTGAACAATCCTTTGCCTTTTTGTGAAATGTCTTTATTATCAACCTGCAATACTGAAATTTTTCCATGACCTCACAGACAACCAATTGTGCTTTTGTGAATGTCAATTTCTCAATGACATGTTTTTCAGAAGATTAGAATTATTTAGCCATGTTAGCTGGCCTATGTACTTTGGGATACCTTTTTTATATTGAGTCTTATTAAATTTATGTGTCATGTATCAAAACAAAATTATGTAAATTAAAGTCAGGGTCATAGATACAGCACTTAATTATCGTATCAAAAATATTTTCATTCATAGAGAAAGTCAGATGATACCAGGCATAACTGAAGATCTCATGTATTTAAACTGCATATGAAGATATATATATATATATATATATATATATATATATATATATATGGTCTCCATATGTTATTTACAATGATTGTTCACTTGTAATATAACATATATAATAGTTCATACAAGTGCAAACCAAAGTAAGTCTTACCATTTTTTTTCTTTCTTGAATCTGTATTTTGAATCAGAGTTAGAAAATATCTATTACCAGTTTATATAGGAATTCACTCTACTAGTACTTACAGGTTCAGATTTATGATCAATTTGATAATTGCACATATTTGTGGAATAAGATATTGATCAAATATTACCTTTCTACCAGTTATGTTTAACAAATTTCAGAAAAACAGACCTCTTGAATGTCTCTCATTATAATAATGACACTGAACCTTTAGGTTTTGAAGTTTTCATACCTAATATTGTTACACAATAGTAAAGTTATGTAGCTTAAATCTCTAAATTGAAATGTTAGGGAAATTTATATCTTCTATGCTACTTTGTGATCACTGACTAAAAGGCTAATCTTGTGAAAGCTATAAATTCTTTCTCAAAGTAAGAGCTCTAAATATATAAAGAAAAATATATGATTGCTGGAAAAACTCAGCTACATTGAAATATAATTTGAAAATACTGTTTTGCTTTGCTTTTTTATTGTTGATATATCCTTGAAATACATCATATATTCATCTTGAAGATGAAAAATACCAAACGTAACATCTTGATCACTTTTACTCCACCTGCTTCTCACCTAGACCTCCCCCTCCCTCTTTCCCAGATGACCTTCTGATCTCCACGAAGTCTACCTCCCTATTTTCTACCATCTCCCATTTATTTTGCTCTTCAAATTATTTAAATTTAGAGTTTCTCATATAAAAAAAACCATGCTATATCTTTCTGTTTCTGATTTGTTTCTCTTAACATTATCATCTCAAGATCTATCGATTTTATTGTAACTGACTCTAATATATCCTTCTTTATTGTATACATACACCACATTTTCTTTATCGGTGTATCTGGTGATGGGCATAAAGGCCACTTCCTACTGTGAACTGTGCTACCATAAACATGGGTATGTCATTATCAATGTGAATATGATGCCTTTGACTTTTTCAGAAAGATATTCAGAAGAGGTATAGCTGGGGCAGATGAGACTTGTATTTTTAATACTGGGAGGCATATCCATACTGAATTCCAGAGTCATTGTACTATTTTATATTCCCAACAATATAGAAGTGTCCCCTCAACATTGCCCCTATTTATTTCTGGAGTCCTTAATGATAGCTATTCTTACTAGGTAAGTGTTACTTTGATTTGCATCTCTCCAATGGTCAATGGTGCTGAAAACTATTTCATGTACTGACTGGCCATCCACATTTCTTGAAGAATGAATTTTTGACCTGTACTAAAAAAACAAAATAGATCAAATACCTAAATACAAAAAAGAAAACACCAAATCTGATGGAAAATATTGGTAAAACTCTTGAAGACTTAAGCATAAGCAAGGACTTCCAGAATACAATTCCAATTGCAGAAGAAATAGAACCAAGAATCAACAAGTGGGTTTATACCAAATTAAAAATATGCACAAAGGAAACAGCCAACAAAACGAAAAGACAATGGTGGGAATTAAAAAAGTATTTGCCAGATACTTTTTGGACAGAGAACTACTATCTAAAATATAAAAATTTCAAGAAAATAATGGGGAAATAGTTTTAAGCCCTCTAGTGATGAAGCATACATCCATCTTCCTTATTAAGCCCTTAAATGTAATACTGAGTGGTGGTCTAATGAATATTACATTTTGGATTGCTAGTAAATGTAAACAATGTTTTTGAGACATTTGTGATAAGAAAACACCTCTCATTTGTAATAGTGACAAAATCATAATTCCTGCAAATATCACAATACTTGATCACTTTCATTTGTAACTGCAATCTTGGGCTGGGGGTTTGCCTGCCTGGCAAGCACAAGATCGTGAGTTCGATCCCTGATACCAAAACAAAACAAAATAAAAAAATGTAATTGAAGTCTAATTTTCATTTGGAGTTTTGCATCCAAATAAGGATAATTCTGTCTCTGGGTTTCATGAGTGAAATATGTGGTCTAGATATAGCTGGACAACAAAAATATCAGATAATAAAAGAATTTAACTTAGATTTTTTCTTCTTAGGGCATCCTAGTACACTAAAAGTTGAAATAAATTTTAATTCTTGCATGTGAACCTATTTGAGTGCGATATTTCTACTCCAGAAAAATGATGTGGTACTCTCACAACAGTAATGCAGTAATGACAACAGTGAGTAGATATAAGTCACATTAAAGGCAGAAGGCTAAGTAGTGGTTCAGGAACTTATTAAAGCAATTACTGATCTTTTCTGATTCAATTCTTTTTTGGAAGTAAATTATGTTTTGCCTTAAATACTACAGTAATAGTTTTAAAAATGTTGGAAAACAGTTATATTATCTTCATATTAAAATTTTTATCTGCCATATTATTCATATTTGTTTACATCTTTGCTGTTGTATACATAAGGTCAACATTGTTATTATTTGCATTTTATTTTTCTCTCTTACATTCATTAGAAATAGTAAAAAATGGAAAACTTAAAAAGGAACTAAAATTTCTATAGGCTTAGAAAATAAAACATTGACTTAACTCATTTATGTTTCTGAAAGAAATCATGCAAAGAATTATAACTTGATTTTTCTGTAAGTCTTTTAAAATACTTCTCTGCCACCTAGTTTATCAGTTATTATGAATAGAGGCATTTTTTCAAATTAAGGTTTGATTGTAACAATGGTAATAAAAACAAAATGATTATTTTTTAAATAGTGGAAATAAAAATAAGGTTTGAGATAGTTAAAAAAAGTCCACAAGTTAAAGTAGGTTGGAGGGAGCTAAACCATAGATTTATGTAGCATCTAATTTTAAACTTATCACTAGATTTCTTTATCATTTAATCTATTTCAAGCTGTTACAAACAGATGATCTCATTTCTATGAATTAGAAAAAATAATTTTTCTACTGGCATATAGAAACTAAACAGCAGAGTTGGAGCTTTATTTCTATACTATATTGGGACCACATAACTGACTTTAAAATGAATTTAAACTAGAATGCTTCACTTTAACTGCTGAATAGATGAGAATTTAAAAGAAAAATATACATTCTCTTTACAAAGTCCATTACACTATAGAGAAGGATAGTCATGGAAACAGATCTTTTCAGTAGATGCTCAAGTTGCCATGGGAACACAGAGCTTCCATATGGCTCTCCAGAGTCCCCTTTATCTACATTGTTCTTCCATTCACTGAAGAATATACCTGCTATGCACTACAATCTATAGAGAATAAGAATAATTATGCTTCAGTCACAAGATTCCCCCAGAAGAGGCTATTCTACAAAAAAGTTACCACCAGTAACGTAAAACATGCACATTTTGTACATTTTCAGCCATCTCATGGCAATGAATAAATTTAATCACATTCTAGTAAAGTTTAAATAATAGCAAAATTAGGGCTATAATTTATGTATTTCTTAAATTTTTCTGTAGAGAAATATCACTTAAGAGGCTTCAATCATGGTAAATGTAATTTGTAAAACTGAATATAACTCCATAAAAACAATTTTGACATATCTTCAAGAGAATTCCAACATATTCTAAGTAGTTATGCTGAGCATTGTTATAAATTGTATAATATATTTTTTCTTTTTAAATTTAGAAACTATTATATTTTAGTTTTCTCTCATTAAGAAGTCTTAAGATAGTTGATCTCTTCCTTACTCCAGTATTGTATAAGGAATTTTGATGCTTTTGCTTGACATATGAAATTAAGAAATAGAAAATGTACTGGCATTTGTTACAGATTGTCTTTTATATGAGAACAGTGCCAGTTTCTTTGTTCTAGCACAATGTTGAATTAAAATTGAATGTCTTATAAAGCACTGTAAATAGTCTAGGAACAAATTTTGATATACCAATGAGAGATTGCTCAGGGAATGAGTGCTTCTATTCAATTAAAAGGCCATACATACCTTATTCCATTTCCCCCTATCTAACATTTTTCCCTGTTCCAGAAAAACTGCACTTTATAATTCATAGAAATGAGATCATCTGATTATAATAGTTTGAATTATATTGAATGTGAAGTAAATATTTGTTGCTTCCAACTCAGATACCTAAGATACCTCATTACATTTAGTTATCACAGCTCTTTGGATTCCTCTTGAATGTGACAGGTTTTCTGACTTTTTCAAGACAGTTTTGAAACATACTTCATATCAAGAGTACATACTATCAATGTGTCTTAATACTGTTAGTTTCAACCATGGTCACCTGAATAAGGTATCATTTGTCAGTGTTCCATTCTGCTGAGTTATTCCCCCCATTTTATTCTTAGGAAGAAAGCCTGTGTTCATGCTCCACCACTTTGAAGGAGAAGTTCCTAATCATTTGGAATTACTCTGCAAAGATTTCTCTTTTTATTGAGCACTTGATCAATCTTTTATTTATTACAGGATGGACCTATGGATGCAGATGCCAAGCTATATATCATGGTTTTCACATAAGGGTATCTGAGGCTTTAAAAGTAGAAGTCATCCTTGACAAAGCAAACATAAATTGGTATCACTGAGAAATTGTGAAGAAGTCATAAGTTACTGAAAATATTAAACTGGTTAAAGAATTATTCTTCACATATTTATCAATAAAATTCTCTACAATTTTTCTCTAGTTTTTATTTTAATTACACCTGCATCTATAGTAACAAAATGACTTAGTGGAGTTGACCAGTCAGACTGAATGATGTGTAATATTTTTGAAACTCAAGTATTCAAACAGTTGACAACAGGTCAATGCATAGATACAACTGTGAAGTCTATAATTACACACACACAAAAGGAAAGAATGGAGGTGATATTATTATTACCCAACTAATGCAGTTAAAATTTTGAGAGAAGTCCCAAGCTATTTAAGTTGAATTTTTTTCCTTTATAAGAGATACCTAAAATTATGTAAGTATGGCTTTTAAAAAGTTTTAACACCATGGAAGACATAGGAGTTATTGTTTCTACTGGGAACTGTTTTCATTGACTAAGCTTTTAAACATAATGTTTGTAATAAGTCAAGAAGTGTTAAGACCATACAACCATCAAAGAAACAATATAACATGATGTCTTTTTAATACCTGCAATTTGAAACTCAAAACATAAAATGTCTATTTCAGACATTTTTATAGCACAACTTATTGAAAATAGCAAATAATATTTCTCCAATTAAAACCTTGAGCTTGAGATCAAATCAAATAGTTTAAGAAGTAAAAAATAAAAGAGGGGCTGGGGGTTTAGCTCAGGTGTAAGTGCCTGCCTGGCAAGCACAAGGTCATGAGTTCAATCCCCGGTACAAAAAACAAAAACAAAAAAAAGTAAAAAAGAAACCTTAATATGCTATTTAGCTTTAAATAGAAACAAGAGGCATGAATTGGGGATAAGAAATCAATCTGTGAACATTAGAGGTTAAATGAACAGTTTCAAATTTTATATTGAATTAACATTTATTTATTTGTTTAAACAATAACAATAAAATTTATTTATAATGCATTTAAAGGAATTTGGATTTGCTTTTCAATTAAAAGTATCCTATCAGATTTAACTTAACCTATCTTCTCTACACATTTCTCTTTTTCTTCACTGGGAATGAGTTGGTAAGGAAAATGTGGTATCTCTTCTGATGAGCCAGTAAACAATATGGAAAATGATTTAAAACCTCTACCACTAGAGATGCCAAAATAGACATTACCTTCTTATGAGATGACAGCATGAGATGTCAAACATAATTAAAAATTTTATTTTCAAATACACTCCACAGTCTATACATACTGAAAGTGTCTTATCTTTTGAACTAGTAAACTGCTATGCTCTGCAAAATGGGAGAGGCTCTATTTTAGTTTAGGTGCCATTTGGGAGTGAAATAATTTCATCAATTGTTACCTAGGGATTCCCTTTGGGATATGGTTTGGTATTTCACTAGAATGTGCTGACAAAAAGATCAGTTCTAACAGGGCTGCTTTGTCTTATCCTCCTATACATGAATATCAAAGATTTCCCAGTGGATTATCCAGATGAAAGAACAAATTAACATGTCTTTCTTTTTATGATATCACCATATCATTTTTTAAAAGGGATAAGAGTTGAAAGTCACATGTTACTTAGTCATATTTAATTACTATTCATTAAGTTCTATAGAAATCTTTTCCTTGAAAACATGAGTAATAAAATGCTTGGACAGGAAACACTTTTTTCTTTCCTATTGATAGGGTCAAAATGAAGTAGAAGTATAGAAGTTATCACAAAAAACAGCCTCTCTGAAGTTCTGTGTCTATGAATTCAGTAGAGCTTGACTGATAATATGTGTTTTGGTTATTTTTTTTCTTGCTGTTGAGGCGAAATACCCAATGCCAAAATTTAAAGAAGAAAAGATTTATTTAGCTCACAGTTTGTGGAGGTTTCAGTCCATAATCAGCTGGCTGGTGGCATGGCAGAGGGGCAACCGTTCAAGGTAGAAAACAGTTAAAGCAACAAGAGCAAAAGAGGGGAACAATTTTTTTTCCTCCTTTGTATTGCATGCAGGTTACCTGTTCTAGGGTGGGTGTAGCACCTATACCATCTCAGTGTTCTCCTCTTGTACAGAATGAGGATATTTACAAAGCAAGGACCCTGGCCCTCCCCTGAATCCCTTGGTTAAACTTCTAAACTTCTCAAGTTGACACAACTTATAAATCATTAAAATATGCAAAAAAGTGTTTTAATTTTTTACTCTTTTCTACATTTGTCTGTTATTAGGACTGGTCCCTTTACTGCTAATCTAGCTAATAGCTTATTTATCATATTGTTTTTTTCAGAGTACAACCATAAACATGGAAGTGCCAACATCTTTTGACATACATTATTTCATTTCCTTTAGGTGTACACCCATAAATGAGATGCTAGATCATGTAATAGTGCTATAATTTAATTTTTTGAGAAATTTCCATACTATTTTCCGTGATGATTACACCATTTGTGCTCCCAGCAATAGTGCAGAGGAGTTCTCTTGTCTTCACATCTTTCTTAACAATTCCTCTTTTGTCTACTGACACTCTAATAACTTTGAGATCATATTTTATTTCATTTGAATTCATTTGAATTTCTCTATGTATATTTTACATATTTTTCCTTAGTCTTAATTCAGAGTTCAGCATTCACCTTTTACTTTTCTATCTACTTTTCCCAGATTTATCTTAAATTTTCAAATGGGATGTTTAATTCATTATTTTCATTGTGTTTTTATGTATTAAAACCATTTAAAGCTTTAAATATATACTCAAATGTATCTTTACTAAAAGTTCATGTTTTGATAAACGCTGCTTTCATATTCATTAATTTCTAGATTTCCATAATTTACACTGTATTTTATTTTACCTCTGGTCTCATTCAAAGAAGTTTTTTTAAAAATATTGTATTTGTTCACTTATTTTATTTTCCATATGGCTGAAAATATGTTGTTTAGTCTTTCCTTTTTATGAGCTTCTAATTTGTATTGCCTCATGAATATAAGATACAGTAGCATTCTTTCCAATTTGAAATATTTATTATTTTTCTATATTTTCCAAGTACTTAAAAATGATTTAGCCTTTGTTTGAAGACAATTAAGTATGATACAGTCTTAATGACAAACTGCTGCTATAATCATGAATATGCATATATAGCTTCCATATGATGTTTTTAATTCTTTCAGGAAGATACCAAGAAGAGGAATAACTGAGTCAAATGACGTCTCTAGTTTTCGTTTTTTAAGGAATCTCCACAGTGATTTCCACAGTGGTTACACTGGTCTACACTCCCACCAACAGTGGAGAAGACTTCATTTTTCCTCTAGCTCCTCAGGCATTTGTTTTTGACTGATTTCTTGCTAGTAATCATTCTTTCTAGAGTGAGAAAGAATCTCAGCATTATTTTAATTTGTATCTCTCAAATGACCAAAGATGCCAAACAGTTTTTCATATATTTACTTGTAATTTGTACTTCTTTATCTGAAAAGTGTGTATTCATCTCAGATGCCCATTTTTGGTTTGGGTCTTTAAATTTGAGGGCTCTATTTTTTGTAGTTATTTATAACTTCTATATATTTTTGTCTATTTTTTTTATCTGGTTACTCTGCCAAGTCCTAGTTACTGAATGAAAATCTAGTTGCAATGCTTACTTATACAAAAGTTATATAATATAAATATAGAAGTTAAATATGTATTAAAATGATAAAAAGAGAAAATACATATTTGCTACCCTTCATGTTTTATATAAAGGGATCAGCTGGACTCGGTTGTTCATGCCTGCCATCCCAGCACTTGGGAGACTGAGGCAGAAGGATCAGCACAAGTTCAAGGCCACCTTGAACTACAAGGAAGATCCTGTCTCAAAAACAAATTTACAAATACTAAGCAGATCAAAATTTGTCATTTCATCTTTGAATATGAAATGAGAATATTTAAATAAACAAAGACAGTTACTGGAACAACAAAAATATGCTAAAATTATACTTTACCTAAGGTTGCTGAGATATGGTGGGGCCGTAGATGATGCCATGAAAAAAAAAAACAGTTATTATATGACAACAGAAAAGCAACAAAATACAGCAAGAGAGCTAAACATAGAACTGAAATTAAATAAACACTAATACAAGAGAATTAAGTCCAAACATCTGTCAAAAAAATGAAATTAAGTGAGAAAAGCTCATTTTAGGAAAGAAACTAACTCTTAAACTGAACAGAGGGAAAAGAAACAACAGTTCTTAACTACTCAAGATAACATATAAAACACATTCACACCTTGAATGTAAAAAGTAGGGTTGGTAAAGGAAAACAAAACATGTACAAATAAAAAGACAATGAATAAAGCAATATCAGTATTGGGCAATAATGAATATTTTAGGTAGAACACTTACCCAGAAATAATCCGTTGCATGAATATGTCCATGTCTGTGTGTGTGTGTGTGTGTGTGTGTGTGTGAGAGAGAGAGAGAGAGAGAGAGAGAGAGATTCCTTGTTCCTGTAAGTTCCTCGTAGAAAACACATGCATGTTGCATTTCTTATTTTAAGTTAGTTTCACACATAAATGGAAATCTGGCCAATAAAATCTTATTGAGGTAGCATTACTGACATGAAGAATGACTGAAATGAAAATAGCAGACAGATAATACCCAGGACTAGTGAGGACAACTAGAACTCTCCTAACTGACTCATGAGAATATATATTGTACTACGTGTAAACACACTAAAACCCCAACCTTCAATTAAAAGGCCTTCAGAAAACAGTTCAGATTCAAACTCCAGCATACATCTGGAGCATACAACTTTGGAACTAGTTTGGCAGAATGTACTAATACTGACCAAGTGATTCTACTCCTAGGTAAAAATTGACAATCTTAATCTGGAAATCCAATATTCAAAATGTTCCAAAATCAGAAACTTTTGACATTGACATGATTCCCTAAGTGGAAAATGCCACATTTTGCCCATTACATTAAAAAATGACTCTAAAACTTGGTGGCTTAAAAACCACAATTTATAATTTTCTAAAATTCTGTGGGTTAGTGGAGAGTTTTTTTTCCTAGTGATATCATTTGAATCCATGCTTGAGTGTGTCTTTCCTGGGTTTTCAGGGGCAAGATGACCTTTGGAACAAGGTGCTGGCTGTCATTGGGATACCTCCATGCTTCTCTTATCCTGTACAGTCTTTTATCTTTAGTAGTCTAATTTGGAATTTTCAAAGCATAGTGTTCAAATGAGCAAAAGTGAAAATTATAGGGATTCTTAATGCTGAGGCTTAGAGCTCAGATAGTGCCATATTCACCTCAGTCTATGTCAAAGCAATCGTAATCCTAGCCCAGATTCGAGATGATGAAGTAACAGTCGTTTGTTAGGAAAAGCAAAATTGCACATTCCAAAGGGAAGTGTACAAAACAGGCATGATTTATTAGAAGGAATCAATACAACAGTCTACTGCCACCAATACAAATCAATGACATTGAATTATTGCTACATGTAGTCATATAGATTAACAATGTTGAGTAGAATAACCAGGTCAAAAATAATACATATTTCATGTTCTATTATATTAAATCCATAAATGGACCAAACTTATACACGTTGTTAAGGCATTGAGATGGAATCCAAAGAACCCTTCCCAGTGCTAATAATGTTTCATTTCTTGACCCAAACACTGGTTACATTGGAAATCTGTGGTAGTTTATTGACTTTTCTTTGCTCTATTGGTCTATGACATTATATATTAATGTTATGCTTCAATAGAATTTTATATTAATGTTATGCTTCAATAGAATTTTAGGGAAAAAACAGAGTGGAAACAAAAACAAAACAAAATTTTAAATCATGCAGATAAAGTGTTATCTAATCTCTAGTTATCTGGATCTAATCTGTGCCTTTCCTAAAAACTGTTGTACCCCATAACTATGACAGTAATAATAGCTAATATTCCACTGCTCAGGAATAAAAGAGATCTGAAGATTTTTGGAGCTGGTCCTTCATCTCCTACTTACTCTCTTATTATTTTTAAACTCTCAAAACAGGCCAGTTCCCTTGTCAGCATTATCTTTTGCTGTGGTGACTACTTTCGCCCACTCCATTCCTTTGCTTCTTGCTGCCAATCTGGCCACAACAGTCATTCCCCTGAAATTACTTCTTGTGTCTTCTCATTTTTCCACTGTCCCGTTGAGTAAGCATCCAAACTCAGCCTTCAACCCTGCATATCTAAGGAAGTGGGGAATAGTATTAATAATTTTTCTGGCAAGCCCAGTCCTTAGGTGACCCTAATTGAGAAAGATTAACAAGATTTTGATTCCTTTTACCATATTGAGTCTCTTTCCCAGAAATCCAGGCTCCTGCATTTTTCCCCATTTGAATCAGATTGCTTTGTGCATGAGTGAAAGTATGGTCAGCAGTGCACACTGTGGAAAACAAATATCTGAATACATACTTTGGCCTCAAATTTGGGCAAGTCTTCTGTGGAGCCTTAGTTTTCATACTTGTAACATACTTGTTGGATTGTAGTGAGGTTTATATAAACTAGTCTTTGCAAATAAAAAAATCTACCTAACACTTTTAGTGTCAGTGGATATTAGCTCTTATTACTATAGTAGTGAGGGGGTACAATGTTGATATTTCCATAATTAGCATACTGGTGATTTTACTCTTTGGTATTTTAATTCCTTTTAAATCATTTCTGTTAATTTGATCTACACCACCATTTAAGGGAAAGGATGATATTTGTTTTACATCATTCTTAAAAATATAACACTAACCTTTTGCTGGTCACTTGTGTAGATAATGGCAGAGGGGAAAAAAGTTGGCACAAGTTTATCTGATATAAATCAGCCCTACAATTGTTCTCTTGGCTCTACTCTTCATCCTGAGTCAATTGTATACATTGCCAATTGCTTATTTTTCCATTTCTTACTCCCTGAAATGGGAGTAAGAAAGGAAGACTTCTTCAGTAAGGCATCATTATAAATACAACTCTAAAAGTGTCTGATCTCCTCTAGAACTCTGATTCTTTTCTTCTTTCCCACTTCACAATTATTCTAACTCCTTAAGCCACTTCAGATTATCTGCAAAGAACTGAAAATTCCTGATAGCAGAACATAGCCTTAAAACATTGGTAATTATCTGTCATATTCTTAAGCTTTTTTAATTGAATTTAGTAAGTTTCAATTTAGAAATATAATTTGACGTTTAAAACATTTTGAGATATTTCACAAGCAAGGCACAACTTCACACAGCTCTGGTAAGGTTTCTGTTTCTGTATTCCATGATTCTAATTAAAAACAACCATGGATAATGATTCATTAGGCATGGTAGAAAGGTTAATTACTAAGACCATATAATCAGTATAGATCTGTACATTCGGTTGAATATGATTTATATATAAAAAAACAAAAATTGATTGGTGGAAAAGGGGACTATTACTTTAATCAGCTATCATCTTGTCAAGTATTGCTTCTCTCCTGAAGAAAGAAAGGAAGGAAGGAGGAAGGAAGGAAGGAAGGAAGGAAGGAAGGAAGGAAGGAAGGAAGAAAGAAAGAAAGAAAGAAAGAAAGAAAGAAAGAAAGAAAGAAAGAAAGAAAGAAAGAGACATGTGCCATGTTGGAACTTGGGGTGCTGGGAAAACAAGCAGCCAGTTCACCGCTCTGGTAAGTGGCTGTGGCCTGGCAAGCCACGGCCACCCCAGAGCAAGAACCATCAGCGTTTCCGTAGATCTGTGCCATGTTGGAACTTGGGGCACTGGGAAAACAAGCAGCCAGCTCGTGGCTCTGGTAAGCACCTGTGAGCCTACCGGCATGCGGGGGGCTAAGAATCAAACACCCATCCCTCCCCTCCCCATGAGCAAGTGAGAGCCAGAGATCTGAGCATCTCTTGGGATTTTGACTTTATGCAATACAGCAAATAAGGGGGATTTCCTTCTGCCATCTCTTTGAAGGAAAATATTTTTACCACTGTTTTGCTTTATTCTGATTAATGGTATTGCTCTATTCAATATTCTGTTTTTATAAGTTCAGTATTTCCTTCGATTTTGCTATACCTGATTGAAGAAACAACTATTGTGAAGAAAATGACATACACTATTGTACCTATTGCTGTTATCCCAGTAAGCTGCTGTGAAGTTCTGTACCAATTTCACTACACTGTCTCAATTGGCTTTGTCCCATCTTGTTCTGCTGTATTTTACTATCTTCAAAATAAAATAAAATAATAAAATAAAAATAAATAAATGAAAGGAAGGAAGCAAAAGAGAGAGGAAGGAAGGAAGGAAGGAAGGAAGGAAGGAAGGAAGGAAGGAAGGAAGGAGAAGGAGGAAGAAGAGGAGGAGGAGGAAAAGAAAGAAAGAAAAGAAAAGAAAGAGAGAGAGTTCAATGTGTCCCTGTTTGATAGATTATATTGAGTATACTGCCTGGTACCTTTTGAGAATCACCCCATTTAGGGAAAAATTAATGCAGTAGAGAGGTGGTTCTTAACCTTGAATGCACATTTGAATCATTTGAGAAACTTTTTCAAAATCCCATTGTTCAGGATATACTTCATACCAATTTAATGAAAATTCCTGGAACTGAGGACTTAGGATAAAGAATTATTAAAAAGTTTTTGGTGGTTCAGAAATGAAACAGAGGTTCAAACCACTGAATTTGATCCTCTGCTTTCATTAATGTCCTTAATAATCTTCACACAGATCATTGATATTGATCAGATATAAACAAGTTAAATAGTCACTGAGAGGGAATCATTTTATGTTATGCAGATATATTTTTAAGTTATTAAATAGACATTATTAAATATTTGTTCAGTAAATGTTTACTCATACTCCGAGTAATTTAAAGAGCTAACCAAAATTAATATATGCATATGTGTATATACATGCATAATAAATTAAATATATGGATATTATTTGGTAGTTCATTACTGTAAAACTGCAATTTAAGAAATTGTAATATATTAAAATGACTTCTGGAAAAATAGAAATTTTGTATATTTCTGTTAAATTTCTCTTTACCACATAGACAATTATATTATGCACTTTTTTTTGTCATTTTGAGACAAACTTTTGCTACGCAGTTTAGGTTTGCCTTGAACTCATTTTGCAGCCCAGGCTGGCCTCAAACTCATGTTTATCCTCCTACCTCAGCCTCCTGAGTGCTGGGAATACAGGCACGCACCATCATAATCAGTCTCTATTTTATGCATTTTAAATAAATTTTTAAAAGGAAATATTCCTTAGGTAAAAGATTTTGAATTTTAAATAAATTTTTAAAAGGAAATATTCCTTGGGTAAAAGAAGAATTATATAACATGGGCACTGAGACACACATAATAAAAATCTCTTTTCAAAAATCATGCTCAACAATAGGGTCAGCAACTATAGGATATATATCCCTTTAAAGAGAAGTCTGAGATTCAAGATATTTTTAAAATTTTTGTAAGAATCTACAAAAGTATATGAAGTGTATGTGAATGAAGAACCATCCACCAATCTGTATTTTTTTTTTTTTTAGGGAGAAGTATGTCTTTGATAAGGTGCTCATGAGCAGTGAGTAGAATCTGCCCTCCTGCCAAATGGGATGTTGGTCTGTAATTGATTGAATTAGCATGTGACTCATGGCATGTATCTGTTTTTGTAAAAACAGCTGGGTATAATGCATTGGATTTGGCTCCAACAACTGGAATTTGAATTTCAAATCTGTAACTTACTGCTGAGTAAATGTGGTTTTCAAGTTTTCAGGTTTCTGGTATACAAAATGGTGACAATATCCATCCTACCTACCCAATGGGACTGTTTCAAAGTTTAAAATCAAACAACTGTTTGTGAACACTAAACTTTAAATATGAAAATGTTTATCAAAGAGATCAAGCCTTCTGTAAGCTGTAAGACCAGTGCCATAGACTTTCAATGAAACAATATGAAGACAGAAATTTAAACAGGTGCCCAAATCAAGGTTTACATGAAGGGAAACTCTGGCAAGAGAAGTGCTTGAAATTAATGTCATATGAAGGGAACTTGGAACAATAGTTCCCAGACTTCTAGAACGCCTGGTTAAAAATTAAAGAAGATCTACAGAAGCAATGACCAAGCAGAATCAAGCAGATGCTTGTTCTAGCCACTGTGTTTCCCTGCCTCAATAAGACTGCTTAAATTAAGTCAACATGTGTCACATGGCAAACTATCCTGTTCCTTCCTGTCCCCTGACCAAAGCTCCTATAGAAATGTTGCAAATTTTCTTCTGCATGTTTCTTTTCATTTCCTTGAGTTACAACTAAAAACACCATGGATATTTTAGCTTGGGCTATTTCCAGGGGCTTTATTGTGTTGATGAGTCATAGCTGAGTGACCCCACTGTGCTTCTCTGTTGACTCTGAGTAATCTTTCATCCCCCGCACTGCCACGGTTACACTCTGTGACATCACTGAATTTTCAGGAATTCAAATTACATGTGTCTGGGACCTTATCTACAAGGCATAGCATGTAAATGTGAGTTTGGAGGTATCTGCCCTCCTCAAAAAACCAACTTCAATCCATGGGAACGTTGGCACTATGAGGGTTCATAGAAAGCTATGGCAGACAACCAAAGGAGAGACCACCTAAAGACCAAGGAGAGAGTAATATACCTTTGTGAAGCTTCTAAGTGACTTCTCCAAAAGAAACATGGATCAAAAGAGAAAGGAACACAGGCTCTTTAGGTAGCATCTGAGAGGACTTACTTGGCAAGTCACAAACAGGTAAAGGTGTTTCAAGTGTATAAAGTCTGTACTCCTTAACAAAAAATGAAGATAAGCAGGAAACTCTTGCTATATCTGCTGTTATCTCTGAAGATACAATTGGTTTACAATGAATTGCATTTTTCTTCAACTTTGCATTAGGTACATCTATTTCTATAAAAAATTATCTAAATAAATTCAGTTTTTCACTTCTACTATTTATAGTCTATGAAGTCCAACTTCATTTTCAAACAAAATAAAGTGTACTACAGATTTTATATCCCTTATATCTGCTTTTGTTCTTCATAAAAACATATTACTAAATTCTTTCTCCCATTACACGTGCACACACATACACACACACACACACACACACATACACACACACACACAAGCAACCCTATACACACAAACCTAAGCACTAAAAAGGCTTCAAATTGATTTTACTTTGCTTGGATTATAGCAAGATTTGTTCCATACTTTTAAACACCATTTCTAACATTGCATAAATGTCACAAGTTTAATGAGGTTTATTATTATCTTAACATTGAAATTTTTTTCTTTTAGGAAGTAGTTTATTAAACATGATGTTATCAATTTTTAGAAGTAGTCTTCCTTTATCCTGATATTCTTTGGTAACAAAAGAATAATTCATAATTCATACTGTTATTTGTTTAGGTTTCTATTTAACTTTTAAAATATTATTGAATTTGAATATTATGATTGTATGAATTAACCAACTGTTCTAAGATCATTAGATCTTAACCTTCATTTTCTAGAAATTCAATATTTTTGAATTGAGTTTAACCTGAGTTGTGGTCATCAACCTAACAAAACCTAAATTTAGTCAGAAAATTCCTAATAAAAATATAATTTTAGTCATAAGCTCCTTCTACTCTGCTAAGTTTACCATTTCATATTCCCTTCATCCACTCCATTTCTAACATAAGCCTGAAGCTAGCCTTGTGGCAACTCCACAAGAACACAGTGGTCTTCTGGGATGGGAAGAACAAACTCTTGTATCTCCCAGGGTTTGCCTTCTTCCATTGGTTAACCATTTAATAAAAAGTTGTTTAATTAGGAAGTGTAATTTGTAACTTTGAAGTTTCCTGTAAGTGCTTTACTTTTCTAATTTAAACAGAAATGAGTATAGGTTTATTATTATTATTATTATTACATTACCCAGTTTCTTTTGAATAGATAGATTACATTCTATCTATTTGTAAGTTCATCATCATTTAAATAATTACTTGTTTGAAGTTCTTAGTGTCAAGACCAGTCTTACATTCACCACAGGTCCTGCAAAAACCAGAAAAAACAACACATAGGAAATTACCCAAGTTCAAAAATACAAGTTTTAAAATTCCCAAACAAGCCTAAATGATTATCTAGCTCAATTCTACAGGATATTTTGACAGTATAAAATGATCATTCTCTGTGTTGCCACTAGACTTTGACAGAGAAATGAAAGGAATGGTTGCAACACTTAAAAGGCCAATTTTAAAATCACACAGAATTTTATTTTTTAGTAACATGACATTTTTGTAAATACCAAACTAATGTTAAAAGAGAACAAATGCTTATGTTCATCAATAAAGTTGTTTTTTAATGGATAGTTTTAAAGTTTAGTGATTTCACAGATCTGGTTTAGCCCCAATCAACATTACAGGTGAGGAAACCAAGGCCTTGCTGATCCCAGTTTCCCCTCACCTTTCCCTCCTGATCTTCTTAATACTATCACAGGCTGAGCACTTGGGTCCTAGGAATTACCAAAAAACCTGTTCAATACTTAAGGCAGATAAGATTTTAAAGACCTTATGTTGTGACCCCATACCAAGTAGATCCTTCATATGCAGTCAGAAAATTAACAGCTAAGCTAAAATTTGAACCCAAATTTCACAACTCTTTGGTTAACATTTCCACCAAAACCTAACTTTCTAATGTAATAGCAATAATCATGTGGTTTCATAGTTTACACTAGACTAAAACAAAAATCTTTACATTAAACATAATTTATTATTTCCTGTTTTGTCAATAGTAAATCATAAATTTAACAGATGAATGGATAAACGAAATGTGTTATAAATGGATAATAAAATATTAGTTGGTCTTGTAAAACGGAACCCTTGTCACATGCAAAGAGCATAGGTTATTTAAGGATACTAGGAGAAGTAAAATAAGCCACCCCCACAAAAAAAACATTGTGTGATTCCATTTTTATGAGTTACCAAAACTAGTTAAGCTCATAAAAAATGAGTGTTGATTATCAGAGGTAGAATAAGAGAGAAAAAGGGAAAGTGTTTAATGAATATAGTTTTAGTTTTGTAAGATAGAAAAAATCAAGATTCTGTTTAGTAGTTCAGTTCAGTCTGTCACTGTACTTAACTGAATTATGCACTTAAAAATATTTAGGTTAATAAAAATGTTAAATTTTTAACAAGAAAAAAATTTTAAAACATGAAAGAAACCTTAAAGATACATAAAATTGGTTAGACAAAGCTGAGGCTTAGGTTCTGATCCAAAATCTCATGTACTTTCTCTTGTACCAAGCATTTCTCTGCAGTCTCATGGTGGATGAATACATTACCAGTATGTCTGTAAGTCACACTTCAGTGACTAGACAACCAGGAGTAAGCAGAGGGACCTTGAGGGACAAACTGTGTAGAAGGGAACTTCTAACTTGTTGTATCTGGAACCCAACATTCTAAGGAAAATCATGAAGAATCTCAGTATTTCATATGAAAAACAAACAAAACTTGTATGGTCACAGAGATGGATCATCAGTTTAGTAACTGACAACCTTAGTCTCTTAAAATGTTTCTTTATCAACATGGAGACCTAATCATGAAAAGCTAGGGCTCAGTCATCCTAGGAAGTGAAACTTTAGGGTTTGCTTGAATCATGTGGTGAGAAAAACATTAATTCTAACAGTTGTACACTCATGCCAATGTTTTATCTTCTGGAATATTTACAAGGAAAGTTGAAAACCCAGTAAAGGATAATTGCCCATTCTCAATAGGACATGGCAACTTTCATCTGTGGTCCTTTATTTTCACTCAGTGACAAAGCCTCCCAAATGAGCTAAATGAGGAATGACTTTGAGTGAAGGATGCCGTTAAGGCCTCAGTTTGTATTCCTCCCAGAGTCTGGATTAATTGTTGTAATATAAACTCGCAGCACGATGTGTTCTAAACTGTTATCACCTGCTCATCTACAGACTTCACTGGGGTAATTTCCATTAATCACAAACAGTCCTCTGAATATCTCATTGATTTGTATAATATTGGCCAAGATTTGAATAAAGATAGTCTCTAGTAAACTTAAGTCCTAAAATATTGGGATGATTCTAGAATACTAAGTGGATGCTGATTTTTTAAATCCGTTTATAGTAAGACTCTGACAATCTTTATAGAATACACAGTTGCCTCACTTTTGTTACCACAATTTGTCTTAGGATCCAGGATTTCTAAAAGAATAGCTGGTAGATGCACACATTTTCAGAGAACACACAGTGTTGCCATATAGTGTTTTGTATTTACTTTTAGCAAACATGTTTGTATCTTGCTCTCTCTGAAAACCTTGCTTCAGTCCATGAGGTTAGACTACAGGGAAATCTGAACAGTGTTACACTGTCCTCAACACCAGCCTTCTCCAACATTGGGCCCTTCACTTTGGACCAAGCCAAGTGAAAATTCTTTTAGACAAAATTCTTTTAAAAAGTGAATATCTTCTTGTGAGAAACCAACTTCCCCCCAAAAACATAATGATGCTAGATGACATTGCCAGATCTCCAAATATGTAAAGACATAACACTGACTTCCTTGTGGACATTCTACACAGAGATGCTGAGCCTAACTATTGGGAGCTCTGGAAGACTGATGAGCTTTTTAATTTAATTTAATTTAATTTAATTTAATTTATTTAAAGACAAAAAAACCAGAAAAAAGGATAGAAATATTACAGAATTTCAAAAAAAGAAGATAAATAGTAAGAAATCACTAGTTCTTAAATTACATATTATTCTTTTAGAAATAGTTTTTCAAGTTACAAAATTAAAGCACACAAAGTGGACACTCAAGCAGTAAGAGTACAAACAGATCTCTTCAACAATCCAATAAGAACCTAGAGATATGGTTATCTATCCTACACATCTAAACTTACAGGCAGTGATATCTCTTATAGCACTTCCTATTTCCTCTTTTTTACAATAGCAATTATACATTTTTAAAATTTTATTTAAAGAGAAGAAAAAAAGCAAAACAGAAAAAAAGGGTAGCAACAATACAGAATTCTAAAAGAAAGAAAAAGAAAGAAGAAAAGGAAACTGAGAAAAAAACCTACTAAGAAATCACTAGTTTATAAATTACATATTGTCACCCTGGATGTAGTTGTTCAAGTTACAGAGTTAAAGGGTACATAGTAGACATTCAATCAGTCAGACTACAAACAGTTCTGCTCAAAGATCCAACAAAGATTCAGCAATATGGTCATCTATTTTACACACTCAAACATACATGCAGTTATATCCCTCAGAGCACTTTCTTTTCCTCTCTTTTGTACAATAGCAATTACACATTTTGCTTTTATTACACTTGTAATTCTTATTTACTTTTTACACTAAAGACACAATATAATATTTATAAAGATGATTCTTATTTATTTCACTAATTAGGATAGTCTCAACTTGTCTCCATTTACCTATGAAGGCCTCAAGATCATCCTTTTTTATAACTGAGCAGTATTCCATTGTGTAAAAAATACCACATCTTTTACATCCATTCTGCAGTTGATGGGCATATTGGTTGATTCCAGGATTTAGCTATCACAAATTGGGCTGCTATGAACATGTGTGCACATACAATACTGTGATAGGAACTTTTCAGTTCTTTGGGGAAAATATCCAGGAGGGGAATAGCTGGATTAAATGGAACTTCCAATCCTAGTCTTCTGAGAATTCTCCATATAGATTTCCATAGTGGTTGCACCAGTCTACACTCCCACCAACAGTGGAGCAGTGTTCCTTTTTCCCCAGAAGGCTCACCAATATTTGTTATCAGTTGATTTCTTGATAGCAGCTATTCTTTGCAGAGTAAGGTGGAATCCTAGTGTTGTTTTAATTTGCATTTCTCGAATGACCAGTGATGGTGAAAATTTCTTCATGTATTTATTTGCCATTTGTATATCTTTCTCTGAGAACTGTGTGTTCATCTCAGATGCACATTTTTGGAGAGAGTTTTCAAATTTGGGGAGCTTGATGTTTTTCAGTTCTTTATATGTTCTGGATATAAGTCCTTGTCTGAGGGACTGCTGGCTAAAATTCTTTCCCACTTGGTGGGTTTTCTTTTCACTCTGTTGGTGATTTGTTTTGAAGTGCAGAAACTTTTCAATAATATGAGATCCCAGTTGTTGATTCTTTGAAGTGATTTCTGTGCAGTTTGCATTTTGTTCATGAATTCTCTGCCTACCCTTATGACTCCAAGACTTCTACTTACCTTGTCTTCCAGTAGATTTAGTGTTTCTGTTTTAATATTGAGGTCTTTGATCCATTTAGACTTTAGTTTTGTGCATGGTCATAAGCTTCGATCTAGTTTCAGTCTTTGACATGTAGAGAGTCAATTTTTCCAACACCATTTATTAAAGAGACAATCCTTCTTACAATGGACATATTTAGGCCCTTTGTCAAATGTCAGGTGGCTGAGTGTCTTTGTAGTTGTGCTTCCATCTTCTGTTCCATTGATCCTCAGGTCTATTTCTTTGCCAGTACCAAGCTGATTTTATCACTGTGGCTTTATAGCACTGTTCCAAGTCAGGAATTGAGATGTCTCCTGCCTTGCTTTTGTTGCCTAGAATTGCCTTTGCTATTCTAGATTTCTTCTGTTTCCAAATGAATTTTAGGAGTGTTTTCTCTAGATCTGTGAGGTATGTCAATGGTATTTTTATTGGGATTGCGTTAAATCTGTATAACAGTTTTGGGAGTATGGCCATTTTTACAATGTTGGTTCTTCCTAACCAAGCCAAGGAATATCCTTCCATCTTATAATACTCTCTTCAATCTCCTTTTTCAACATAGTATAATTTTCAGCACATAGGTCTTTTGCATTTTTAGTTAGGTTGATTCCTAAGTATTTCATTTTTTTACATGTTATTGTAAAGGGTGATATTTCCATAATTTCTCTCTCAGCGAGTTTTTTGTTTGTGTACAAGAATGCTATTTATTTTGGAGCACTGACTTGGTATCCAACTACACTGCTGAACTTGTTTATCACCTCTAGTAGTCTTTTAATGGAGATTTTTTGGGTCTTCTATATAGAGTATCATGTCACCTGCATATAGTGATAATTTAACTTCTTCCTTTCCTATCTTTATTCCTTTTTCTCTCTCTTGTCTAATTGCCCTGACAAGTGTTTCCAGAACTATATTGAAAAGGAGTGGTGACAGTGGACATCCTTGTCTTGTTCCTAATTTTAAAGTGAAAGTTTTCAGTTTTTATCCATTTAGTATAATGTTGGCTGTTGGTTTGCCATAGATGGCCTTTATAAGGTTGAGGTAGACGCCGTGTATTCCGAGTTTCTGAAGGGTGTTTATCATGAACATGTGTTGGACTTCATCAAAAGCTTTTTCTGCATCTATTGAGATGACCATGTGGTTTTTGTTTTTGGCTTTGTTGATGTGGTGTATTACGTTTATTGATTTGCGTATGTTAAACTATCCCTGCATTCCTGGAATGAACTCCACTTGGTCATGATGTATACTCTTCTTGATGATTTGCTGCATTCTATTTGCCAGTATTTTGTTGAGAGTCTTTGCATCAGTGTTCATTAGTGAGACTGGCCTATAGTTCTCTTTTTTGGTTGGATCTTTCTCTGATTTTCACATCAGAGTAATATTTGCCTCCAGGAATGATTTAGGGAGGATTGCTTTCTTCTCTATTTCATTGAAGAGTTTAAGGAGTATTGGCATCAAATCTTCTCTAAATTTCTTGTAGAATTCAGCTGTGAATCCATCAGGACCTGGGCTTTTCTTTGTTGGTAAGTTTTTAATTACATTTTCAATTCCAATAGCTGATATTGGGTTGTTCAAAATTGCTACATCTTCTTGGTTCAGCTTTGGTAGTTCATATGTTTCTAGAAATCTGTCCATTTCCTCTGTGTTTTCCACTCTATGTGAGTAGAGATTTTCAAAGTAGGTATTCATGATCTTTTGAATTTCCATGGGATTTGTAGTAATTTCTCCCTTTTTAGTTTTTATTGCATGAATTTGGGTTTTTTTCCTTTCTTTCTCTTGATAAGGTTAGCTAGGGGTTTGTCAATTTTGTTTATCCTCTCAAAAAAACAGTTTTTCAATTCATTAATTCTTTGTATTTTTTTTAGTTTCAATTGCATTGATTTCTGCTCTAATCTTTACAATTTCCTCTCTTCTATGAGCTTTGGGTTTAGCTTGCTCTTCTTTTTCTAGAAGCTTGAGATGGAGCATTAGGTTGTTTACTTGTGCTCATTTTGTTTTCCTGATATGACAATTTATTGCTATATATTTCTCTCTTAAGACCACTTTCATTGCATCCCACAGAATACAGTATGTTTTTTTCCTGTATTTTCATTGAATTGTAGGTATTGCTTTATTTCTTCTTTAATTTCATCTGTAGCTCTCTAGTTGTCCAAAAGGTTATTATTTAATTTCCCTGTATTTATGCAGGTTTTACAATTTATTTTGCCATTAATTTCCAGTTTCAGTGCACTATGGTCAGATATTATGCATGGGACGATTTCAATACCTTTGGATTTACTTAAGAATATTTTGTGGGATAATATTTTGGAGAATGTCCCATGTGAAGCTGAGAAGAATGTGTATTCTGATGTGGTTGGGTGGAACACTCTGTAAACATCTACAAAGTCCAATTGCTCAGAGGTATGATTCAGTTCTGTTATTTCTTTGCTGACTTTTTGTCTAGTTCATCTATCTCTTTGTGACAATGGGCTGTTAAGATCTCCTGTTATAATTGTGTTCTTGTGTATTTGGTTTTTCATGTCCATTAGTATCTATCTCACATAGTTGGGTGCCTCTGTATTTGGTGCATATATATGTATAATTCTTAGTTCTTCCTCTGGAATTTTTCTACTAACAAGTATGTAGTGACCTTCTTTCTCTCTTTTAATCATTTTAGGTTTGAAGTTGATGTTGTCTGGAAATAGAATAGCTACCCCTGCCTTTTTCTGTGTTCCTGTTGCATGGAATACTGTTTTCCATCCTTTGACTTTTAATCTATGAGTTTCCTTTGGGTCAGATGTGTTTCTTGTATACAGCATATTGTTGGATCCTGTTTCTTGATCCATTCTGTCAATCTATTTCTTTTTATAGGTGAGTTGAGGCCATTTATACTTATGGATATCACCGATATGTACTGGCTCGACTTTACCATGTTATGTTCTTTCTGCTTTTCCCCTTATTTAATTGCTTATCCTACCTGTTGGTTTCTTTTCTGTTGTTGTTTTGGGGATTGTGATCATTTTTATCTGTTTATCATGTCTTTCAGTACTCTTTCTAGGGTTGGTTTGGTGGACAAGTTCTTCTGTTGTTCTTTGTCATGGAAGTATCTTGTTTCTCCATTAAGTTTGAATGAAAGTTTTGCTGAGTACATCAGTCTGGGTTGAAGGTTGTTTCTTTCAGGTTGAAATACCTCACTCCAAGCTCTCCTTGACTTAAGGATTTGTGCTTAAAAGTCTGCCATGATTTTAATGGGCTTTCCTTGGTAGGTGAGTTGTGTCTTTTCTCTGACAGCTTTTAATATTCTGTTTTTATGCTGTATGTCTGAGATCTTAATTATTATGTTTCTGGGTGTGGATTTATGTTGATTGTGACTGTTTGGTGTTCTATATGCCTCACTTATCTGCATATCAGATTATTTCCCATGTTTGGGAAATTCTCTGCTATTATTTCTGTAAATACTTTACATAATGTCATTTGCCTGGACTCCTGTATCTTCGCTAATGACCATTATTGTTACATTTTTGCTCTTGGCAACATCATGAAGCTTCTGGTTTGTCATTTCATGCTGCTTTGTTATTTTAAAAGTTCTATCCTTTCCTGATCACTAATTGTGA
This sequence comes from Hydrochoerus hydrochaeris, assembly GCA_004027455.1. Classification (NCBI taxonomy): domain Eukaryota; kingdom Metazoa; phylum Chordata; class Mammalia; order Rodentia; family Hydrochaeridae; genus Hydrochoerus; species Hydrochoerus hydrochaeris. The sequence continues at coordinate 39,304 of PVLA01007195.1, read as the reverse complement.
TCCTGTCCTCAAGGTCCATAATCCTATCCTCAGCTTCTTTAAGGAAGTTTTGCATGCTTTCAATAGAATTTTTTGTTTCTTGGATGTCTCTTTGAGTTTGTTTCATGAATTCCACTTGTTTTCTACATTGTTCATTCAAAGTTTCAATCAGTTTCCCATTGCTCATGTACTTTTTTCTCTATTTCTTCTTTAGCTGCATTCAACAACTCCTTTACTAAAGTTGTTATTTCTATCTTTACATGGGAGACTACTTCTAATTTGATTTCTTCTATAGCCTCATGGAGTTTTGTTTTTTTTTAATTTCACTCGCTATCTTTTCAGAGATTCCCAGTGTGTTACTTTTGGGGTCCTCTATTTCAAGTCTTCTATACTTGCTTCTAGTGAACTATATGTTTGAGATTGCATTTTGCTTTTTGTTTTGTCATTTTCACTCTGCCTGATGTTTTCTATGTGTAGGAGGGGATCACACATACTATTTTCAGACTCACCAAAGTCTTACAGTTAGTTGGAGGGGGTTTTGCTACTGGCCCTATCTATCCACTGTACACCTCTATTTTAGGGGCATACTCACTACACTGATACAGTTAATCTGCTGTAGTCCAAGGTTCGCCTCCTGGGAACAAAGTTCCAAATTTTTTCACACTAACTGGAGCCTGCTAAGGTCTTCTGATGTTCCAGTTGCGAGGGCTGACCCAAAAGAAGCAGTCCAGGGCACTTTTCAGTCCGGGCCGGCTTCCAAGATGTTCCAGGTGGCAGGGTGCACCCACAGGGGAGGTTCCAAGCAGCTTACATCCAAGGTGGGTTTCCTTGATGGTGGCATGGCGGGCTCCCGGGGGAGGCTCCAGGCAGCTTACACCTGATGTAGGCTTCTGCTAAGTTTCTGGTGGCAGGGCGGGCCCATGGGGGCAGTTCCAGGCAGCTTAAGCCTGATGCAGGCTTCTGCTAAGTTTCCCGGTGGCAGGGCCAACTGATGAGCTTTTAAGCCAAAGAAATCTAACTGAAGAAAACAGACCCTATCACAAAGGAAAGAGACTGGAGGAAGGAAGACAAATTAGCACTCCATAGTAATAGCTTAGGTAAATAAAAACAAAAACCTAAAATAAAAGAGTAATATTGGCAATGGAAAATAGATGAATAAAAGAACTATTGAGATAAAATTGACAGGCCTTGGAAAACTAGTGAATATGACAGACAACAAGCAAAAGGAATTTCATCTACTTCATTTCCTTAAATGAAAGTAAACTTGTTTCTCAACTCCTTAAAATTCCTCCGGCAACTTTCTATACACCTATAATCTCATCTTGTGAAAGTAATTTGCAGCACTCCAGCTAGCCACACGCTTCAGAGACTCTGAACTCCTCCCAGCCAGACACAAGGCCCAGCAGTGCCACATTCCAGGGGCCATACACTGCTTAGCCACCTGGGTCCTGGAGGTTCTGAACTCCACCAAGCCAGGCCCAAAGCCTCAGCACTACATTCCAGGGATGCATCTGTGCCAGCTGCATGGAGGATCCGAACTCTGCTAAGCCCAGCACCCCAGCACAATTCATCAGGGGAACACCTGGCCAGCCTAGAGGTCACAGAGATACTGAGACCAGAGCCCCCGAGCCACCTATCAGGGAGCTACCAGCCTAGCCAATAGGTCATGAAAATATGAGCTCTTCCCATCAGAGCACAAAGCCCCAGCCCCATGGTTCAGGAATGTGGCCAAGCTAGCCATATGGTAGGTCCCAGAGGTACCAAACTACACCTGTTCAGGGGTAAGACCCTAGCACCATATACCACAGGCATGCTCTATCAAGCTGCATGCTCCAAAGGCTCTGAAGTCCTCCTTACAGATGCAAGGCACCACACTCTGGGGGCATTTTCCACCTAGCCACCTGGGTCCCAGAGGTTCTGAACTCCACACAGCCACGCACTAGGACAGTGATACACTCTGGTGGTGGGTCCCTGCTAGCCACCTGAGTCATGCAGCTTCTGAACTCCACTCAGCCCTAGCAACACACTCAAGGGATGTGTACCTGATAGCTGCACAGAGCTCTGCCCAGCCCAGCATACCAAAGCAACCTAGTTTAGTTCATCAGGGAAATTCCCTGCCAGCCTCACAGGCCATAGAGCACAAGTCTCCAGCACCATAGTTTGGGAATGCACACTGGTTAGCCACAGAAATATCAAAGGATTGAAGCTCTGTTCAGTGCAACATTCTAGTGCAATTCATCAAGAGGGTGCCAGGCCAGCCACATGGGTTGCAGAGGAAAATGACAAAATGAAAGAGCAAGATACAGTCTCAGTCCTCCAGCCCACAATGAAAAAACCCAAGAGATTCTGAAATGGAGGACACTGGAAATCACACAACTGAACTTTCTGAAATGATAGCAACTAAAGTAAAGAAACAACTCCATAAAGTTATAGAGGAAATCAGGTCAGAAATAATATCTCAGGTAAAAAATGAAATGACAAACATTATGAAAGAAATGTTACATGTACCTAAAAAAGATCTACATTAAAAATAGGGGAACATAAGAAAATGATGGAAACCTTGAATGAACAAAATAAAACAAAATCAGAATGCATGAAACAGATTTGAAGGGATATTAAGGAATTAAAAATTCCATTGAAAGCTGGCAAAACTACTTGAATGAAGCTGATGACAGACTCTCAGACCTTGAATACAGCATGGAAGCTTAAAATCATGAAAGAAAAGACCTCTTAAAAATAGTAAGGAACCAGTAAACAACAATTCAACAGCTGCAAGGTGATGCAAAAAGAAACAATTTAAGGCTGATAAGTGTCAGTAAAAAAGGAAGGGTCAACCCAAATCACATACAAAGACTATTTATAGACATAATAGTAAAAAATTTTCCAAACATGGACAGAGAGAGAATCCGATATTCAGATAAGTAAGGCATACAGTACCGCAATTAACTCAACCAAAATAAATCTTCACCCAGACATATAATAATTAGGAAATCAGAAATTCAGCACAAGAACAGAATACTAAAAGCTTTCAGAGAAAAGAAACAGATCACCTATAAAGGAAAGCTTATCAGAATCACATCAGACTTCTCAACACAAACCTTCAAGTCAAGAAGAGCTTGGAGTGAAGTTTTTAAGGTCCTGAAAGAAAACAACTTTCAATCCATATTGATGTACCCTGCAAAACTATCTTTGAAAACTGATGGAGAAATAAGATTCTTCTACGACAAAGGACAACTGAAGAAATTCATGACCACCAAATCAACATTACAAAGAGTACTGAAAGACACTCTAAAAAGAAACAAAGATAATTATAATCCCAACAACAACAACAGAAGGAAACCACTAAGCAAGGCAAACAATTAAACAGAAAAAGTAGAAAACTAACAATAGAAAGGTAACATGACAGTGATAAGTCAGTACATATCAGTTATATCCATCAATGTAAATGTTCTGAACTCACCAATAAAAAGAAGCAGACTCACAGAGTGATTAACAAACAAAATGCAACAATATGCTGTGTACAAGAAACACATTTAACTCAAAAGGAAATAAATAGACTAAAAGTCAAGGAATGGAAAACAATACTTCATGCAAGAGGAACTCAGAATAAAGCAGGGGTAGCTATTCTATTTGCAAACAATGTGAACTTCAAACCAAGAATAATCAAAAGAGATAAAGGTCACTACATATTTTAGGGGAAAACTTGAAAAGGAAGAGATTAAAATCATGTAAGACAAATCTTAATAGACATGAAAAATCAAATGAACAATAATACAGTTACAATAGGGACCTTAACACCCCACTGTCACAAAAAGACAGATCAACGAAGCAAAAATTCAGCAAAGAAATAACAGAAGTGAATTAAACTTGTGAACAAATGGACCTCATAGATGTGTACTGAGTGTTCTACACAACATCAGAATACACATTTTCTCAGCTGCACATAGGTCACTCTCTAAAACAGATCACACACTAGCCCACAAAACATGCTTAAGTACATGCAAAAGAACTGGAATAATCCCATGCATATTATCTGACCATAGCACAACACAATTGGAAATTAAGAACAAAAAAAACCCCACAAGTCCTTATAAATACATGGAAATTAAATAACACTCTCCTAAACAACCAATGGGCCACAGAAGAAATTAAAGAACTTAAAAAATATCTACAACTGAACAAAAATGCAAATACAAATTACCATAACCTGTGGGACACAATGAAAGCAGTCCTCAGAAGGAAAGTTATAGCACTAAACTCTCACATCACAAAAAAATAGAACAAACATAAATAAATAACCTAATGCTGCATATCAAACTTCTAGAAAAAGAAGAGCAAGTCAAGCTCAAAGCCCAAAGAAGGGAGGAAATTATAAAGATCAGAGTAGAAACTAATGCAATTGAAACTAAGAAAATTATACAAAGAATTAATGAATTGAAGAACTGGTTCTTTGAAAGAGTAAATAAAATTGATAAACCTTTAACCAACCTTATCAAAGAGAGGAAAGAAAAAACTCAATATCATGCAATAAGAAACGAAAAGGGTGAAATCACTACAGATCCTGTGGAAATACAGAAGATCATCAATACCTACTACAAAACTTTTACTCTCATATGTTCAATAACACAGAAGAAATGGAAAGATTCCTAGAAATGTATGATTTATCAAAGCTGAATCAAGACGATGTAAAACTGCTGAATAACCCAATTTCAGTTAATTAAATTGAAAATGTAATTAGAACCCTACCAACAAAGAAAAGCCCAGTCCCTGATACATGCACTGCTGAATTCTACAGGAAATTTAGGGAAGACAATGCCAACACTCCTCAAACTCTTCAATAAATTTGAAAGGGAAGCAATTCTTCCTAACTCATTCCTGGAAGTATTAACCTATACTAAAACCAGAGAAAGACCCAACCAAAAAAGAAAATTATAGATCAATCTCTCTAATGAACATAGATGCAAAAGTCCTCAATAAAGTAATGGAAAGTAGAATGCAACAAGTCACTAAGAAGATAATATACCATGATCAAGTGGTATTCATCCCAGGAATTCATGCATGGTTAAACATACACAAATCAATACATGTAATACACTATATCAACAAAGCCAAGGACAAGAATCACATGATCATCTCAATAGATGCAGAAATAGCTTTTGACAAAATCCAACACTCATTCATGATAGAAACCCTACAGAAAACTGGAATAGATGGTATCTACTTCAATCTGATAAAAACCACACATGATAAACCAACAGCCAACATCTTACTAAATGGACAAAAACTAAAAACTTTCAACCCCAAATCAGGAACAAAACAAGGATGTCCATTATCACTAGTATAGTTCTGGAAATACTAGTGACAGCAATCAGACAAGAGAAATAAAGGAATAAGGATAGTAAGAAGTTAAATTATCATTATTTGCAGATGATATGATACTTTACATAGAAGACCTCCAAAACTCCAGTGAAAGACTTCCAGATGTAATAACCAAATTCAGTGATGTATCTGGATATAAGGTCAACACCCAAAAATCAATAGCATTCTTGTACACATACCACAAAGTCACTGAGAGAGAAATAAGGGAAGTCACACACTTCACTATACCATCCAAAAAGATGAAATACTTAGAAATCAATCTAACAAAGAAAGTAAAAGATCTATAAAGTGAAAATTACATTACTTTGAAAAAGGAAATTGAAGAGGATTTCAGAAAATGGAAAGACATTCTTTGTTTATAGATAGGAAGAAAAAATGTAAAAATGGCCATTCTCCCAAAATTATTATACAGATTTAATGCAACTCCAATCAAAATACTGTTAGCATACCTCATAGATTTAGAGAAATCATACCTAAAATTCTTCTGGAACTAGAAAAGCCCTAGAATAGAATAGCAAAGGAAATTCTGGGCAACAAAGGTAAGGCAGGAGGCATCGCAGTCCCCGACTTAAAATTATATTACAAAGCTACTTTGATAAAATCAGCATGGTGCTGGAATAAACATCTACCTGAAGATCAATGGAATAGATCTCATTCAGCCACCTCATCTTTGACAAAGGGGCCAAACATGTATACTGAATGAATGATAGCCTCTTTAATCACTGGTGCTGAAAAAAAATTGGCTTTCCATATGCTGAAAGCTAAAACTAGATCCATATCTATCACCATTCACTAAACTAAAGTCAAACAGATGAAAGAGCTAAATATTAAAACAGAAACATCAAATCTGCTGTAAGACAAAGTAGGTAGAGATCTTGACAACATAGGAATAGGCAGAGAGTTCATGAACAAATGGGAAATACTTCCCAGAATCAACAACTGGGATCTCATCTTACTAAAAAGTTTTTCATGTCAAAAGAAATTTCCAACAAAGTAAAAAGAAAACCCATGAATTGGGAAAATATCATAGCCAATTGTCCCTCAGACAAAGGACTTCTGTCTAGAACATATAAAGAATTAAAGAAAATAGGCCCCGCAAAATTCAAGGACCCAACCCAAAAAATGGGCATCTGAGATGAACACACACTCCTCAAATGAAGAAATATAAATGGCAAACAAATATATGAAAAAAATGTTCAATATCAATGGTCATTCAGGAAATGCAAATTAAAACAAAACTAAGATTTCATCTCACCCCAGAAAAAATGGCCACGATCAAGAAATCAACCAAAAACAAGTGCTGAAGGGGCTGTGGGGAAAAGGGAACTCTTCTCCATTATTGGTGGGAGTATAGGCTGGTGCAACCAATGTGGAAATCAGCATGGAGATTCCTCAAAAAACTCGAATTAAAGATTCCATTTGACCCAGCTATCCCACTTCTGGGCATTTTCACAGAAGAACTGAAGGTATCATACCACAGTGATATATGGGCATCCAGGTGTATAGCAACACAATTTGTAATAGCCAAATCTTGACAACAACCCAAATGCTCGTAAATCAAGGAATGGATAAAAAGATGTGGTATTTTTTATACAATAGAACACTACTCAGCTATAAAGAAAGATTACATCAAGACTTTTATAAGTAAATGGACATGACTTGAGACCATACTCATAAGTGAAATAAACTCATGTGTAAATGACATATTGTGTTTCTAGTAAGACATATTGGGTCTCTAGTAGGAAACTGAAAAAACAATATACAATCTGAAATCTACAATAAATACTGTATGAGAGTAAGAAGCTACTCAAAGAGGAAAAGTAATTGGGATAAGGGAAAAGAAGAAAGAAGGAAGGGAAAAGGAAAGACATAAATTTGTATATATATATATAAAATATACATATGATAGCTAAAATGACTATGCTAATAATTGTATTACTTATTGGAAAGAACAATTACTATTCATATAATTAGATCAATTTTACATGTCTGTTATTCTAAGCAACCCTTTTGAAGGCAACAATATGCAATATTACAAACATTGTTAAATTCCTATCATCTTGTTTTGTAAACCTATACTGTTATTGTATTGGATTTGTTGTTACTGTTTGTTTTTCTCTTTTGCTTTTTTTCGCTTTTTTCTCATAAATAAAAAAGTAATTTGCAAGACTTCATGTGATCTAGTTCAGTCTACTTTTTCAACTTTATCACTCTCTAGTTTTTGATATAAGTCTCCAGAATTGCTGACTTTTTCCATCTCAGAATCTCAGTGCTTGCCATTCCTGCTTCAGAGTAACTCTGTGTGAAATTCAATTTCCATCTACTGAAGTCCCAACTAGTACTTCCTTCCACCTCCTCAAAGAAATAATTGATTCCCCCACACACCTGTGGGTAACACTACTGCTTCCCACAATCACTCTGGACCCGAGGGTATTTTTCCTCTTTAGAGCACCTGAGTTCCCAACATTACTGTTATTTTTCACATGATTATAATCTGTCTCTCCCTACTGGAATATTAGTCAGCTCCCTCAGACACTGTGGCCTCAGACACTCTTAAAGAACATTGTGTATGATACATATTTACTGATATTTTCCAATTTTTGAAGCAAACATATCCTACAGTTTAAAAAAAAGAAAAACTTTGTTTGAAATTAAAACTGTTGGACTTTGATACCTTGCTACATACAAGTATGATTCCTGTGCTGAGGAAGTATTAATTTGTCAGTCTAATGACAGAATCATTACATGTTGAACTCAAAAAAAGTGGTAACTACCTCTGATAGAGGAGAATTTGGTTAGATTATATACTCAGAATTAAATTTTTAATTCTGAGCACCTAATGAGAAACAAACTGCATATCAATTTTATACCAAGAATGTGTAGATTAAAAATCATATGTTAAAGTTGCATTACAGCAGCTATGATCACATCACCCAAACCTTCTTTCAAGCCTCTGTAATATTTTCTTGTATTATTAGAAAATATGATTACTTTTTCTGATGAGAATGATAGGCATCTTTTATATAAGACTAGTAAAATTAGTAATGGCAATTACTGTTAGGATATGAAACTGAAAATTTACACAAGAAGCCTTAATAAATGTAGTACTTATAAGCTAGTGCTTTCATAAAACATACTTTAAAAGACTACCTGGAGAAAGTTGTCTCAAAAAGTCAACTTCATTGTATTTTGTGTTTTATCTCTTAATAAGAAGTATATCAACTCCATATGAGGGGAAAATTAGTGTCACTGTGAAAATCTAGACACTAAGAGGATTATTAAATAACAAAAGATAGGAAAGCAAGAAAAACTTTGAATCACATGTTCAAAGACATAAAATATTTTTCAGTCTTAAAACAGTATTTCTATGCTTTTCTATCGTTATCTACTATGTTTCAATTTTTCATCATAAAAGATTTTAGCAAATAATTTCCACCATGTACTCTATATCACATTTCTGTGTCTGAAAGTTGTTCTTCCTTGGAGTTGGAAAAAAATAAATTATTACTCTACCTAATACAAAGGTAATGTAGAACAGAGTAAGTCTATTCTGTTGAGTAACAATATTAGTAATTACAAAGCAATCTTTATGTTGCAAACATTCTATGTAACACATTTATTTATCTAATTGCCCTTTCATGTTTGCTTTTATTACTCAGACTATAAATATTAACTGGCTTCATAAAGTAAGGCATCACATTTTCAAAACAAAGATAATCGTAACACAAATGTTGTGAAAGCAACAACCCAATAGATGTATACAATCTATTTCCTAATAATTTTATATATGATTCACAGCTAATGGAGCACAACAAATCTAATAATATCTGGCTCCCTGCAATGCTTCTCAGATTGAGGAAGATTTAAGTGTAAATAGAAAGGCTATTTGTTCCTACTGAATGTGAACCCAGTTATACTAGTGGCAAATTAAATTAATGTATTCCTTGCTTCAGGGTATATTTATCAACTGAAATAAAGCAGTATATAATTGGCACAACTTTCAGACTTTATCACTGTAAATATAGTTACATATAAGAATTCTAAATTTGGGTTAGCACTACCAAATCACATCACAAGTGATCTAAGTACTTACATTCATGGAAAGTTATGAAATTTTATTTCTTTTAATAAAGGTGTGGAAGTTTTAGATGTTTGTTGTGGTATTTGGAAATCCTGATAGATGTTGCAGAGAAATGTAAGTAACAAGCATTGGTAGGGAAGAGGAGTAATCCATATTTTCTAATACAAATTTTATTCCTCCAAGCCACAAAGTCATTATTACTTTGCTTTAAATTGGATTGTTTCCATGATACTTCAAAGGATACCGTACCTGTCTATTCTAAACTATAGTCACCCAAGTCTCATTATAAAGGCCCAAGAGATACCTCTGCATAGAGCTTTTGCATGGTGTATGAGTTTACCATTGCTAACAAATTACCATGAATTTATTGGCTTACAAAAACACAAATGTATTCTCTTATGCTGAGAGTCTTACTTTTTTTTTACAGAGAATAAAACAAAAGAGGACAGAACAACACAGATCAGAACAGACAAGAACAATGCAAGCAACACAGCACTTGACAACAAAACAATTGGATATCAACAGTAGCTATGTTAATATCTCTTTCTTTGAAATAGTTGAGCATAGCTTCACAAACAATAATATCAAACATAACAAAATAGAATAAAAGCATTCAAAAGAATGAAACTAGTACAAGGCATTCTGAACCAAATAACAGAAGATGAACAATGACTACTATAATATCTCATTTTTTATAAAAAAAGTTGTTTATATTATTACACATATTAAAATCCAGTACGACACAACATGATAGAATCAATGGTAATAGAAGAACAAAAGCATGGTAGGACTTCAAAGCCAGATGATATTGAATCAGCAATGGCTGCCATATTGTCTTGTTTTCTTCAAAGTAAGTGTTCATACCATCACACATAATAAGGTCAAATAAAACAGAATAAAACCATTCCAACCAATGAATGAAAACATTATAAGTCTTCAAAGCAATATAGTGGGGATCCATGACTCATAGAATCTTATGTACTCTTACTTTTTCTTACACTAGGGAGACTATGTGGTATTTATACCTGTGAGTTTGATTTATTTCGCTTATGAGTATGGTCTCAAGTTGCATCCATTTATTCATAAATATCTCAATGTGATCATTCTTTATAGCTGAATAGTACTCCATTGTATAAAAGTACCACAATTTGTTTTATCCATTCATCAGTTGATGGGCACTTAGGTTGTTTCCAAGATCTGGCTATTACAAATTGTGCCACTATAAACAGAGCCTTACTTCTAAAAGTGAGAAGTTCAAAATAAGACTCATGAGGCTTATGCCAAGATGCCCACAGGACCATTTCCTCCAGAAGCTCTAGCAAAGAATCTATCTTTGGTTCTTCTAGATCCCTAGAAGCCATATATATGGCTTCCCTTTGCTTCTGTTGTCACAGCTTCTGCTACTAATCCAGGTTCCTGTCTCTCTGTTGCAAAGATTATTGGGATTAGAGTAGGTCCACTTGGATAATCCAGGACACTCTTCCTATCTCAAAATCCTTCACCACATCTGCCAGGCCTCTTTTTAAAAATTATTGTTAAAATCATGTAGCATAAAATTTTCTAACTTAACCATTTTAAAATGCACAAATAATTATGTGCTTTCACATTACTTTGAATAGAATTTCAAAACTTTTTCATTTTGTAAATCTGAACCTCCAAACCCATGAGACAACCCTTCCCTTCCCAAACATGTTTGATTATCATTCTATTTGCTGCTTTGAGAATTTAGCTATTTTACATCAATACGTCAGTGGAATTTTATACTATTTGTCTTTTTGTCATGGGCTTATTGCATGTAGTACAATGTTTTCACATTTAATCCATGCCATAACGTATGACAGGATTTTTTTCTCTTAAAAGTAGAATATATATACAGATTCTGTTTAAAAAGAAAAAAAAAGGATACTTCACGAAAAGAAAAAGTTGTATAAATATTTTAATACTAAATCTATTGAGACATCAGGAGATTAATAAAAGTTATCTTTGGCCCCTACAATTAGTAGAGGTGCTCAAATTCGTGGCCATTAGCATCAAGACATTTGTTAGTAAAGCAAATTGTATATGCTCATTCTGTCTTAGCTATTAAGACTAATTCTGTTATCATAAATGTGCAAATGTATATTTGAAGTTCTACTTTTAATTTGCTGGATGTATAATCAAAAGAGAGATTTCTTATATCAGGTTCTATTTTTAATTTTTGAGGAAATGTTATATTGTTTTCAATAAAATTTGCAACATTTTGCAATCCCACCAAGAGTTCAAAAGAGTTCTAATTTCTCTACAAGCTCACCAGTATTAATTTGTTTTTATTTTTCCTCTCCTGATATGCTAATATCCTCATATCCATTGAATTTTCTAAGAAGTATGAGATGATGTCTCATTCTGGTTTTGATTTGCATTTCTTTGACTATTAGTAAAGTGCAGTACCTTCTTATATGATTATCACTTGTATTTTATCTTTGGAAAATATTTATAAGACCTTTGCCTATTTTTAATTGGATGTTTGTGGAACTTGCTTTCTTTCTTTTTTTCTTTCTTTCTTTTTCCTGTTGCTGAATTGTAGGATTATAGGAACCCTCTGTATCCTGGATATTAACCTCAGCAAAGTCCCTTCTGCCATAAAATGTACAATTTACATGTTACAGGGATCACTACATGAACAATTATTCAGCCTACAAGTGTACCTTTGACAGCTTCATTCTCATCATCACACTGGCTCTTTTCATAGCAGGATTTTGGAAACTGTCTGTCTGACTTCTAACTATGTTCTCTAATAATTCACTTTTAAATGGAACTAAACAACTGACCCAGTTTTATGATTTGTAATTTGCCCATGTGTCTAACCTACTGTGTCACTTGTAGTGTTTATCATTATAAAGAAAATTTTGCTCATAATGGATCCAAATTTGTTCCACTTTGGAAACAGAATATGCATCCTCCTTTGCAGGGAGATTTACTAGCTCAAGCAGAGGATGTATCTGTAGGTTCTATGTTCCAGGCTACATTTCTTAATTTTCACTTTTAAAAAGCCTAATTGATAAATAAAAATAGCAAGCATTTGTGATTATATAATGTCATGTTTATACATGATTAAATGACTAATTAACATTTGCATCAACCCTTCTTCCTATTTTTCACGTGGTGAGAACATGTAACATACATTTTCTCATCAGTGCTCATGTTACAGTATATTAACTGTGTCACTATCTGTAAAATAAATCTCCAGAATGTATTCATCCTAACTAAAATTTTACATCTTTTGATCAATAGCTCTGCATTCTGCATCACTCCAAACCCTGGTAATCATCATTCTACTCTGATTCTATTAATTCAATTTTTTTTACATTACAAAAAGAAATGAGATCATGTAATATTTGGAATTTTTTTTTCTTTTGGTGCCTGCTCTTTGCACTTAATATGATGCTCTCTAGGTTCACATATATTGTAGCAGATAACAAGGTATCTATATCTAACCCCAAATAGTGTGCTGGGTGGTATCAAGACAACATTTTCTGTATTCATTCCTCTCCTGATGACACTTAGGTTGATTCCATATCTTGGCTATCATGAATAATTCTACAATGAATATGGAACTACAAATGTCCCTTTAGCATACTGATTTAATTTGTTTTGGGATATATAGCTAGAAGTGGAACTGTTGAATCATATGGTGGTTCTATTTCTAGTTTTTGAAAAACCTTAATATTGTTTTCCACAAAAACTATATTAATTTATGTTCTTACCAACAGCATACAATGATTCCCTTTCACATTTCACCAACACTTAACTATCTTTTATTGTTTTGGTAGCAGCCATTCTAAGTGCTGTGAAGGAATACCTCATTGTGGGTTCACTCCAGTTGGATGTCGTTTGTCCTTCAATTTCATGTGTGGAGAACTTGATCTCCCACTTGGTGACAATGTGGTGATGGATCTTTAACAGGTGGGACCTATTGGGAGTCCATCAATTTCAGGGGATGCTGCCCCCCTTGAGTTAATTCTAGCAAAATGACTGCTCCCAAAAGAGCACACTCTCCATCCACTGTGACTCCATCTGCCATGAGATCCTCCCTAGGACCACACTGAGGATGACCCTATGCCCTTGAACTTCCAGAACTCTAAGTAAACAAATCGTTTTCTTTATAAAGTTGCCCCACTTCATTATATTAACAAAATGCAGAGTAACACACTCGATTTCTCTATTAGTTATGCTGAGATTTCTTATACCTGTTGTCCATTATATGTCTTCTTTTAAGAAATACCTCTTCAGATCATTTGCCCATTTCTTAATTGAGCTTTTCTTGCTGTTGAACTATTTGAGTTTCTTGTATACTAAGCCCATATCAGAAATATGCCCTGCAAGTTTTTCTCTTATTCCATAAGTTGTCTCTTCATTCTATTTTTTTCTATGCTGAAATTTTTTGGTTTAATACTTTTGTCTGCTTTTGTTTTTGTTTTCCGTACTTTGGAGGGCATGATCAAAAATTGTATAACAGAAAAATATTAAAATTTTTTCTGTTTTTTTTTAGAATTTTGCTGTTTCAGGTTTAAGTTTTTAATCATTTGATTTGATTTGATTATATTCTGTGAGATAATGATCTGAGTTGGTTTTTCTATTTACAGATATTTAGCTTTTCCATCATAATTTATTGAAGACATAGTCTTTTTACTATTGTGTATTCTTGAAAATTTTCTGTATTTACTTTTGGGCTTTCTGGATTTTGTTTGTTTATCTGTTTCTTGTACTATGCATTGAACCCAGGGCTTTCACTCTGAGCTACATCCCTGAACACTTTTTATATTTTGCAATAAGGTCTCACTCAGTCACTAAGTCACACAGGATAGTTTCAAATTTGTGACTGTCTACATCATCCTTCCAGAGTGCTGGGATTATATATATGTATTTATACCCAGCTATTTCTAGGCTCTTTATTGTATTCAACTGGTCTTTATTGTGTCACTTACATGAGTTTTATTCTGGCAGCATCTGTTTTGATTTTTAGTTTTGGATTCTGTGCCCAGATCAGGCAATGTAGTGCCTCCTGGCTTCTTTTACCTCACAGAGTTACCAAAAGTTCTAAATGAGTGAATGTTATTGATATGAACTTCTACATATATATTTCATATTCCATATTCCATATCATTTCTTATGTGAAGGCTGAGTCCCAGTGACCTTAGTGATTACTCTGGAACAGAAAGCAGCATTGAAAATTCTGGACCACGCTTTAATTGATCATGATTTCCCAATGGGAGTGTTACTACTTATATTTCTCCATAATTAAAACTTGAGCATTTTAAAACAATCCCATCACTTGGAAAATGGCACCTCTGCAAGGAAAATGTATTCCATAAAAAAATGAGTCTGAGCAGTGGCAATTCCTGGTATGAAATATAGAGCATACAATGAGGACCACTCTTTCCAGTGCTGTTGAAATTGAATGACTGCACCACATCACTAACAGATCCTGCTACCTCTTCTGACTATGGTGTGTCATTTATCTAGAAAGTTCCTTTAACACTTTTTGATTTATTTGAGCTATGGTGGTAATATCATGGACTACAGCAAATAGGAGTAATGGTCCTTGTCCTCAGGGAACCACCAGTGAAAATAAACCTTTTCAGCTCTGTTTAATGGCACTTTCTGTTTCTGCTCCAATAGACATACATTAAGAACACTGAATCCTACCAGATATGACATATATGAAAACAACTGAAAGATGAGGGAGATTATTTCAGTGATGCTCCAGTGGCTCCAAGGAAAATATGTAAGACTACCAAAGGTTTTCATAAAAGTTTTCTATTAAAGTAATTTTAGAGATGACATTTTTGTGTAAATGATTAGTTTACATAAAAGTAATATTATTAATGATGTCTGTCAATAGACAAAAGGATAAAGAAACTGTGGTATTTACATAGAATGAGGAACAACTTTGCCATAAAGATAAATGAGTCATTCATAGGAAAATAGAAAGTTAAGTGAAATAAATGCAATACACAAGCTTTCATATTACATAGTTTCTCTTATATGAGTAATCAAGAATATAAATAAAAATCAAAATAAAAGAGACATATATGAACTAAGGAAATAATTATTTCTCAAATGGGAAGGGTACCAAGAAATGGGGGAAGAAAGGAAAAAGGGATTGATTAAAAAGAAATTAAGATGTGTCATGTACATGTACCCACTCTTCATAAGGAATGTAAATATTGTGTACTGTAAACATGTACTAATAAAAATATATTAGCTAATAAATTAATTGATTAATTAAAAACCCAGCATTTTATTCAAAGACATATTTTAAGTAGATTATTACAAAAGAAGTTAACATTTCAAAAGAGATTTTCAAAGAATAAAATAATACTTAAAAGATTTAAAAGGATGAAATAATGCATGCATTACTATCTCTTTTCTTTCCAAAGAAAATCTTAGAGAAGTTTCTTAATAAGAGAAGACTATTGTTTTTCAATTGCATAAAAGATCATAATACTGCTTATGTCTTCCATAAAGCCAATTAGAAAAAATGGATTATAAGGTCCCATGAGGTAAATGAGCCTTTCTTTACACCTCCAATGGCAAATATCAGTATGATTTCAATATAGTTCAAGAAATCAGTGGCTTTTTAAAAATACAAATGATATTATAACCAATATACGATATATTTCCTTTTCTCAAAGTTCTCAGAACCATAAAACATCAAGTGGAAGATAGTTTCAGTTTAGCTAGTCTTCTCTAACTAGCAATAAAGCTTGCTAAAATGAATTGGATACATCAAGCCAAAGCATTTTTAGCTGGATTCTTACATATATATATTTTCCATATCTTCTACTCTGTCATTACAGCAACTCAAGACCACAGTGGAGGAGAAACAAAAGTTTGAAAATCATTTTAACATTGTTGTGCCCTATTTGGGAGAGAAAACTAAAAGGAGAAGAAAGTAAGAAGAAGCAGAGGGGATACTGGAAGTGAAAGGAAACCATGGAGAGAAGAGAGGTTCCATGGGATAAAGAGCCCTTCAGCCACAAGAACCAAAGATTGAGAGGAAGAAGCCCAGCTCTTGGAGGTATCCAGATTGTTGCCTAGAGACTACTTCACGTTCAACAGCCCTGGACACTTCTAAGTGAAGATATAATTTCTATTAAAGTGACAACTCGAAAAGAAACTTCCCTGCTGTTCAAAGTGGGTAGAAATTAATACTACTACTACTACTTGAGATTCTTCCTAGGAATAGAAGCAACCATGGCTATGTTGCCACATTTTCAAACATATGACAATTTTTGTAGTTGAGTTTTTACTGTACATAGATTTTGCATGTCTTTTTGAATATAATAAACATTTTTTCCTCACCATTAAAATTTCTTAGTAAATAACATATTTAATAGCCATACAATGTCTATCCAATCAGTTACCACAATTACCCCTCCATTTGACTATTACCATAAATAAAAGCCTGGAATGAAGATTTAATATCTAAAAATTGGCTGTTATTTCAAAACATTTGCTCAAGGTAAACCATGATAAATTTAATTAGTATATATGAAATAATATACAGTTTCACAAATTTTAAAGCATATTGCCACCATGATTTCTAGAAAAACCTTATGAAATTCTTTTACTTCTAGAGTTTACATGAATTCCCTTATCACATCAATATAAGCATTAAGTAGCACTTTCTTTTATTATTTATTTGATATTTACTATACTTGTAATATCCATTTCACTTTGTAACCATGTAGCTGAACAGCTTTCATATATTATTTATGTATAGCAAATGTACCTATTTTTTTAATAAGACTCTTATTGATTCATGTGAATATATCATATATTAAAGGATAAAAATTATTTGCATATTTTTAATAAAAACACTGTCCTACTTATTGATTACAGTTTTTAATTTTATGACAGCTTGCCATTAAACACTATTCATACCATAATATTTTCATTATGATTTTTTCCATTACATCAAAATACCAAATGAATACATTTTTAAATAATCTTTACTGATACAGAGATCAAATAAATTAATACCTGAATTAAATCAAAAGCTTTGCTTTTTTTGTTAGTCATTTTATAACTTAATCTTTTTGGAAATTTTCAGTGTAATAGAATTACTATTGCTGCACAGCAAATTCATCCCAGGGCAAGTTACCCCTACTCCATGTGGCACTGACTGGAGCAGAACCTGTTAAGTGGCAATATGTCCCTCAGTTGTCAGGTATATGGTCAGCAGATATTCAAAGTGTCTGCCTTTTCTTTGTCTGCTTCAGCTGCACATACAAGACCATGACCTTTCCAGGATAGGAGTACAAAGGACTAGCCATGTTAACCCAACCTTGAACATCTTTGATGAGTAAATCCCACCATAGAGATTCATACTTGGTTGTCATAGGATTCACTTCAGTTTAGATCCTTCCTCTTTCAGTCCTGCTTTTCCCCTTCTTTTCACAGATGTCTCTCAGCCATTTGCAACAGAAAGTCTTTCTTGGGTTTTGTTTTGGAGGGCCCACCCAGAGTAACAGCTTAATTGGGTGTTCAAACTGGCTCATTCTTGTGATTGGCAAATTGGGGCAACTGGTAGCTGAGAGCTTAGCTGGAGCTATGAACTCAGAGTTCCAATTTCTCTTGATGATGTTTTCTTTCCAGGATGCTTGACTTCCTCTCAACATAGTGGCTGATTTTTATAAGGATGCCATTTGAAAATATGCACCTTTTATGAAGTGCACAGTTGAAATATTTTTTAATCTATGTATTAGTTACATTGTCCCAAATTTCTATTTCCTTACATTTTTGACTATCTGATATAAAATAGAATTTCTACTTTCCAGTTTTTACATGTACAATCCCACTAATGAAATACTTTTTGCAACATACTATATGTTTTTTACATATGACTATGAAGCTATTATAGAATTGTTTGCTTTAGTTTTTCTCAGTTGCATATTTTACTTAAAATTCTTATCTTTGTTAGACAATAGTTTTAATGATCTAATGGAAGAGAATTCTTTTATTTCATTTTATACCCGATATCTCATATAAATTTCCCAAAATACCCATGTGGGTTTTGAAAACTGTTTCAGTCTTTTGAAATTGCACAGGATATGTAACTAAAATCAATGAATATCCAGCAACAGCGGGGTATATAGGTTGACAGCATGGAATCACTGCCTTTAGTATTATCGGAAGTGCTGTCACTCCCAAGGATAGACATTGTCATTTTACCACAGTCAAAAACAAAGGATACCTCTTCTGCATTATAACCAATATTATACCTGAGAACATGAGGTCTCAGTGTTTGAATGCTGACATTACTCAGAGAAACTTAGTGGATGCGATATTTTCAGGAAACTGAAAGGGAAATTCACAATATTAAAATACAAATTGAGTTTTATCTATTTAAATCACGAAATATGTTTAAGCCATCTCACTTAATTATACCATTTAACCTGAAACAAGCTCCAAGCAATGCTGCTTGGAGCACCCCCCATTTTGTAAACATATTGTGGGGGAAATACTTGAGTTTTGAAAAAGCACTATGCTTCTGATTCATGGGAGCTTTTGTAATACATGATGACTTTTCACTGTTTCTTTTCTGAAGTTCTTGGGTCTCGCTTCTCATTACTTGATGTAATTTTTTAATTTTTTTTTTTGGTCCATTGCATGTACTAGTCAACATTCTTATATTGGTTTCTTGCTCATACTCTTTTGAATTCTGTTCCCTAGGAACTCTAGGGGCAGGTGCTTCTGCCCACCACCACCTTTATTCTGTGCTCTAACTTATCATCTAAATACTCTTTCATGGAAACTTAATGAAGGTGCTTACTTCTTTGGGAGTCAGCCTAACAATGCCTTTAAAGAACCTGCTGTGTCCAAAGAACAGCACTCAAAGGAGACTGCAAAGGAGACAAAGGATATAGCTCTGCTTTTTAAAAAGATTGTAGTAAAGATAAACAGTGATAGAGACCAACACATGTGTTCTTAGAGAAATTTCCTCTACTATTTTCAAATGCAGATTCCAAGTGAAAACTGAATATATATTAGATGCTAAGAAATTAGTGTTGACTGGGAACATCGCAGAAGCCAGCATCAGGCATAAGCTGCCTGGAACCCGCCTGTGGGCCCGCCAGCTACCAGGAACATCACGAAAGCCCGCCCCAGGCTGAAAATTACCCTGGACAGCTTCTGCTGGGCCCGCCCTCCACCTGAAACATCAGAAGACCTCAGCAGATGCCAGTCAGTGTGAAAAAACTTGGAACTTCACTAAGGCAGCGAACCTTGGACTGCAGCAGGTTAACTATGCCAGTGTGGTGAGTATGCCCCTAAAATAGAGGTGTACAGTGGGTAAATAGGGCCAGTAGTAAAACCTCCTCCAACTAACTGTAAGATCTTGGTGAGTCTGAAAAGTGTGTGATCCCCTCCTACACATAGAAAACATCAGGCAGAGTGAAAAATGACAAAACAAAAAGCAAAATGCAGTTTCAACCATATAGTTCACCAGAAGCAAGTACAGGAGACATTGAAATAGAGGACCCCAAAAGTAACACACTAGGAGTCTCTGAAAAGATAGCGAGTGAAATAAAAAAATTAAAAAAAAAAACTCCAGGCTATAGAGGAAATCAAATTAGAAGTACTCTCACATGTAAAGAGAAATAACAACCTTAGTAAAGGAGTTGTTGAATGCAGCTAAAGAAGAAATAGAGAAAAAAGTACATGAGCAATGGGAAACTGATTGAAACCTTGAATGAACAATATAGAAAACAAGCAGAATTCATGAAACAAACTCAAAGAGACATCCAAGAAACAAAAAAATTCTATTGAAAGCATGCAAAGGAAACTGAGAATAGGATTTCGGACCTTGAGGACAGGATCACAATTAGTAATCAAGAAAGGATAGAACTTTTAAAAATAAAAAAGCAGCATGAAATGACAAACCAGAAGCTTCAGGATAATGCCAAGAGCAACAATATAAGAATAATGGTCATTAGCAAATATACAGGAGTCCAGGCAAATGACATAGGTAAAGTATTTACAGAAATAATACCAGAAAATTTCCCAAACATGGAGAAAGAATCTGATATGCAGATAAGTGAGGCATATAGAACACCAAACAGTCACAACCAACATAAATCTACACCCAGACATACAGAAAAGACATACAGCATAAATAATAAGATCTCAGACATACAGCATAAAAACAGAACACTAAAGGCTGTCACAGAAAAGACACAACTTACCTATCAAGGATAGCCCATTAGAATCACAGCAGACTTTTAAGCACAAATCCTTAAGACAAGAAGAGCTTGGAGTGAGGTATTTCAACCCCTGAAAGAACACAACCTTCAACCCAGACTGATGTACCCAGCAAAACTTTCATTCATATTTAATGGAGAAACAAGATACTTCCATGACAAAGAACAACTGCAGAAATTCATGTCCACCAAACCAACTCTAGAAAAAGTACTGAAAGACATACTACACAGATATAAAAACAATCACAACCCCCAAAACAACAACAGAAAGAAAACACCAGGTAGAATAAGCAATTAAATAAGGGGAAAAGCAGAAAGAAACAACTGGAATATAACATGGCAAAGCCGAGCCAGTGCATATCAGTGATATCCATAAATATAAATGGTCTCAACTCACCTATAAAAAGAAATAAATAGATTGACAGAATGGATCAAGAAACAGGATCCCACAATATGCTGTATACAAGAAACATCTGATCCAAAAGGAAACTCATATGTTAAAAGTCAAAGGATGGAAAATAGTATTCCATGCAACAGGAACACAGAAAAAAGCAGGGATAGGTATTCTATTTGCAGACAATGTCAACTTCAAACCTAAAATGATTCAAAGAGATAGAGAAGGTTACTATATACAAGTTAGTGGAAAAATTCAAGAGGAAGAACTAACAATTATAAATATATATGCACCAAACACAGGAGCACCCAACTATGTAAGACAGATGCTAATGAACATGAAAAACCAAATACACAAGAACACAATTATAACAGGGGATCTTAACAGCCCACTGTCACAAGGAGATAGATCAACTAGACAAAAAGTCAGCAAAGAAATAATAGAACTGAATCATACCTGCGAGCAATTGGACTTATTAGAAGTTTACAGAGTGTTTCACCCAACCACATCAGAATACACATTCTTCTCAGCTGCACATGTGACAGTCTCCAAAATATTACCCCATAAAACATTCTTAAGTAAATCCAAAGGTATTGAAATCATCCCATGCATAATATCTGACCATAGTGCACTGAAATTGGAAATTAATGGAAAAAGAAATTGTAAAACCTGCATAAATACATGGAAATTAAATAACAGCCTTTTGAACAAACAGTGGGCTACAGATGAAATTAAAGAATAAAACAATACCTACAATTCAATGAAAATATAGAAACAACATACTGTAATCTGTGGGATGCAATGAAAGCAGTCTTAAGAGGGATATATATAGCAATAAATTGTCATATCAAGAAAACAGAATGAGCACAATAAACAACCTAATGCTCCATCTCAAGTTCTAGAAAAAGAAGAGCAAGCTAAACATAAAGCTCACAGAAGAGAGGAAATTGTAAAGATTAGAGCAGAAATCAATAAAATTGAAACTAAAGAAAATACAAAGAATTAAGAAATCAAAAGGCTGGTTTTTTGAGAGTATAAACAAAATTGACAAACCCCTAGCTAACCTTATTAAGAGAAAGAAAGAAAAAACCCAAATTCATGCAATAAGAACTGAAAAGGGAGAAATTACTACAGATCCCATGGAAATTCAACAGATCATAAATAACTACTTTGAAAATCTCTACTCACATAGAGTGGAAAACACGGAGGAAATGGACAGATTTCTAGAAACATATGAACTACCAAAGCTCAACCAAGAAGATATAGCAATTTTGAACAATCCAATATCAGCTATTGAAATTGAAAATGTAATTCAAAACTTATCCACAAAGAAAAGCCCAGGTCCTGATGGATTCACAGCTGAATTCTACAAGAAATTTAGAGAAGATTTGATACCAATACTCCTTAAACTCTTCAATGAAATTGAGAAAAAAGCAATCCTCCCTAAATCATTCCTGGAGGCAAGTATTACTCTGATGTGAAAACCAGAGAAAAATCCAACCAAAAAGGAGAATTATAGACCAATCTCACTAATGAACATTGATGCAAAGATTCTCAATAAAACACTGGCAAATAGAATGCAGCAAATCATCAAAAAGATTATACATCATGACCAAGTGGGATTCATTCCAGGAGTGCAGGAATGGTTTAACATATGCAAATCAATAAATGTAATACACCACATCAACAGAGTCAAAAACAAAAACCACATGGTCATCTCCATTGATGCAGAAAAAGCTTTCAACAAAGTCCAACACATGTTCATGATAAAAACCCTTCAGAAATTTGGAATACACAGTGTCTACCTCAATCTTGTGTAAAATGGATGACCATATTGCTGAATCTTTGTTGGATCTTTGAGCAGAACTGTTTGCAATGTCACTTTGTTGGATCTTTGAGCAGAATGTTTGCTATGTATCCTTTAACTTTGTAACTTGAACAACTATACCCAAGATGACAATATGTAATTTATAAACTAGTGATCTCTTTGTGACTTTTTTCTCATTTTCCTTTTTTTCTTTCTTTCTTTTAGAATTCTGTATTGTTGCTACCCTTTTTTTGTTTTGCTTTTTTTCTTCTCTTTAAATAAAATTTTAAAAATGTATAATTGCTGTTGCAAAAAACAGGAAATAGAAAGTGCTATAAAAGATATAACTGCATGTATATTTAGGTGTGCAGGATTGATAACCATATTTCTAAGTTCTCAATGGATTGTTGAACAGATCTGTTTGCAGTCTCACTGCTTGAGTGCCCACCCTGTGTGCTTTAATTTTGTAACTTGAACAACTATTTTTAAAAGAACAATATGTAATTTATCAACTAGTTATTTCTTACTGTTTATCTTTTTTTTGAAATTCTGTAATATTTCTATGCTTTTACTGTTTTTTTTCTCTTTAAATAAAAAAAAAGAAATTAGTGTTTTCATATGGGAACTGTCAGGGTAGGTCATTGAGCTTATCACACACATGATGCCGAAACTGAAGAAGGGCTAACTTTAAAAAACTACTCATCAAGCCCTGATTCATTTTTGCTCTAACCTATCAGTCACCCTTGTATAAAGTTCACATGATTGTGCACCTACAAAATGTACTTCATAATTCTCAGATGCTACAGGAAATATGAAAAATATATCATCAAATTGAAGAAGATAAATCAAGTAACAATAAATAACCATGAAAATTTACTTATCATCTCTTATATACTAGGATAAATCCATGATAAGATATTCTTATACTTAGCTGCAATTTAGAGAACTGAAAAATCCTCACATGCTTGCCTTGTGGAGAATCCCTGAAATGCTTCAGACAGCTCCAAAGTCTGAAGCTGCAGGCTGATCGGAGCAAACTCACACGTACCAGATTCAATTAAAGATTTACTCCCTAGCCCAGTTCTCTCAAACTCTCAGTTGAGAGTTTGAAAATGTTTGCAACTCCAAAATGAGTCAAGCAGATCTTCTTAAGCTTGTTGGTAGCTTGCCAATCTGTGAATAAAGGATTATGTAGCCACATAAATTTGTAAATGGTAGGTACAACATCTCACCAGTAGAGAATATGCTTCAACATTTTAGTCTGTGATAATCATTTCAGAAAAAAAAGTTTTACTTCGTTTAACCTAAAATTTCCCAAACTTCTATGATAACTCCACTTGATAAAACCTGCTGATATTCTAGAGTTCTGCAGAATACACAAAAGGAAATATTGATCCACCAAACCCCCACTTAATAAATACTTAGTAAGCATCTTCCTCATCAAGTTAGTGCTTCTATCTATGACATGGTAGAAAGAAAATAAGGCATTGCCTGTGTCCTCAAGAAACTTTAAGAGAAGGAGAGGGCAGAAGACATTAAACACTAAGCATATTTCCAAGCAGAAAGAGTTCAGTCCCATAGCAGAGATGCAAAAGAGCAAGCAATTAGATTTTAAAAACAGAGAAAAACTTTAGAAAAAAATCAGAAATGTCTTCAGATAGAGAATGGAATTAGAATGACTTCAAGGACATAAGATTTTGCTCTGTAGAAAGAGGAAGGTGATGGTGTACTATGGTGAAAAAGCTCAGATGGGTTGGGAAGTGTGAAGCCATGTATCTACAGGGTTGTCCACAGAAAGATGGAGAGTGAAAAACTAAGCTGAGAAAAACCTTAATTGTATTAGCACTTAACTTGAATATGTGATGAAGCATATAGTAGTGACTGCTATGAATAGCAATGCAACTGAAAGGAAGACTAATAATTTAAGTGACTTAGACCAATAATTAATTCAGGGTTTTCACCAATAAACTTTTAAAGTACTGAACATTACTACTTAACATAGTCAACATAGGATCTAGAGGAATTAATAGTTGAAAAAAGAATGCTGAATTGTATTCTATCAGCCATGGGTAGCCAAGTCATTTGGTATTTTAATGGGGCAACTAAGAGAGGTTGGATTTAAAAAGAATTAAAATGTGTCACATACATGTACCAACTACCCACAATGAATTTATTCATTATACTCTGTAAATATATATTAATAAAAAAGAAAAACAAAGTATTCCATTTCCAAATAAAAACTGCAAGTACCAAATTGAAGATAGGGTTATCAACTGAGAAGAGAAGATGGATATCAGAGAAAATCAACATGTCCTAATGACCTATTAGGTGCAGAATTACAAAAGAGAGAAGAGGAAACATATTTTCCCAACTTCTCACTATGGAATCATCAATTAAAGAAAATTTTATTTCAGAAAATTTTATTTGGAAGTGAAATAATAGCAGGCACAGAATACAAATGTTCTAAAGATGGATTAATCATAGATATACTCATTCTCTCTATTTCTCTCTTTCATTCTCTCCAGTGTAGACTATAATCTACAGTCTGTGTCAGAGCACAAGACAACACTATGCTAGTTCAGTGAAATTCCCCAAATTCACTGTCAGTGACTGGAGGTATGTTTGATTTTTGTGAATGTTCTAGTTTTGCATAATGTTTTCATTTTCACCCCTTATTTTTTTCACCAAATTTAGCCTTTTACATAGGTGCAAAGTTAGATTTTTATAATTTTTACATGTAAATCCTTACTTATCATGAACCTAAATTCATTCACTGAATATTTGCTATTCACTAAAAATATAAATCCTATTTTATGACTTTCTTTTTGAATCAGCTGATTTTGATTTGCTTAATCATAACCAGTTGTTAGGACTCACAGGGTCAGAAACCTTTCAAAATAAGAAGTGAATAGTTGGTGTTGGTCAGTCCAAAGCAGGCCTACTTATTAGAGACTTTCCCTTTCAATATATTAATACAAAACTAAGCATTAGTATAAGCCTCTGCCAAGGATTGAGTTTCTGTCTACATTCAAATTTACAGAAGAAAAATACTGACTAAAAAGACTGGTTGGCATTTAGATGAAAGAAGACTACTAAATAATAATAATTAATATTATCAACAATATGACAATATTAATTTATCTTTTGTGGTGAAAAGAATAAAGGTTCCATTCTGATCTTTCTTATTATGGGCTTTTGCCATTCGTCAATCTAAAATAGTTGGTAAGAGTGCGGCTAAAGTAGAGTCAGGAAACACAGATCTGCAGATTTGAATGGAGCAGATGTAATTAGGACACGTTTATTAGTTCTTCTTCATTGTACTATGCTTGCCCTGAGGCTTAAAGCTATGTTCCATGTAGTTAATGCTATAGATTAAACTCTTCCTGCAAAGAATATTAGTCTTTTTTAAGCATTAAAAATCTTTAGTGCAGTGTTAGTGGCCTTTTCTGATTTATTAAGAAAAAATGAATTCTTTTATTATTTTTCTTTGTGAGGAAACTGATTTACAAGATCCCCCAGATCTGCAAAAGTTCAAGTCATGGGTGGATCATCAGTTTGAATTATGCTTTTGAAACAACTCCTGTATATGTAATAAGTTTTAGTTACTAACCACTAAGGTCTCATTTGTTGCTTTCCTATATAATTATTTTCTGTTTCTGGAAATTCTGGATTATATAATTTATCTTTTGTTTCTGGAAATTCAAATGCTCCTGTTTTTCTCCCCACAGGCTGTCACTCTTCCCTCACGTACCTGTCCAGACTTCACAGCTTTTCACTTCATTTTCTTCACTTCACACTGAACCTATTTCCTACTATATATCCTGTTTTCAACTGTACTTTTTATTGAGTTATTTAAATCAAACTTTACATGAGAATAATGCTAGATTTTTCTAATGTCCTTAATACTATGGGTTTTTTTTTTGTTTCTTAGCATTTTTGACCCTAGGATAATCCCAGCTCATGAGAATCACATGGTCATGTGGGCTTGCTTGGTGAGATGCGCTGAGCACTGGGCTGAGTGAGGTGCAGGGACTGACTGCTTCTGCTGCTGAGAATAACTGACGAGCATAATGTCTAGCTTTTCGTTCTCAGGTATGCAAAAAGTCACATAAAGATCTAGCTTGTTTCTGACAGGGTTCATCGGCTATTATGTGGTTGTGAAGCAAGAGCTACACAGCAGTGAAAAATATTCACTACTGAATGAATATTGTCAACTCAATTATGAAAAATGAGTTCTTTATCAGCAAGATTTCAGCCAGTTGCAGCGAGTGGAACAGGATTCATTTCAAAGGCAAAAAATCAAAAACTGAACACCATAGCTAAAAATAAAGGCCTCTCCTTGGTGGAAATCAGGCAAGTGCTCCAGGAAGGTGAACACAGCAATGGGAGACAGTGAGATGTGTTGGTCATAGGTTTACACCAGTGTCACACTAGGTGCCATGGAGATGGTCTATCTTGATTCCAGTCAAGCTCTTCATGCTGCTGTGTACCCCTGCTCAAGAAAAACTGATGCACATGTAGAAACCTAGGGTGAAGCTATGTCTGTGACAAATGCTTTGCATAAATCTTAAAAATGGATAGAGGCTGGAGATGTAGTTCAAGGCCTGCCTGGCAAGTGCAAGGACATGAGTTCTATCCCGGGTACAAAAAAAAAAAAAAAAAGGATGGAAACAGCGTGTGATGGCACACTCCTGTAATCCCAGCCCTCTGGGTGACTGAGACAAGAGAATCACAAGTCTGAGCCCAGCCTGGGCAACTCAGAGACTTAGCAAGACCCTGTCTCAAAATTTTAAAAGGGTTGGGAATGTAGCTCAGAGTAAAATGCCTGGGTTCAATCCCTAGTGCCATAAAGAAGTGAAAGTCTGCGCTCTGTTTCCCCACATTTGCCAAAAATCAGTTTTTCGAACACCCATTTTATTTATTTTTCAGGATTTTCTAGGCCTTTTTTCAAAATTCCTAATTCTGGCAATTCATAATTGCTTATGTGAAGATTATGTTCCAATTTTAAATCTGCAAGCATTTCCCTATTTAGGAAAATGCATTTAAGAATGACATCTGTTCCACTTGGCACTTCTATATAGTCCTCACTGTGTTAGAGCAATTTACTGACAGGATCTGTGACCTGCAGCGTTGAATTCCACAAATGTTCGTTTGGCAAAAAGATTCCCATCGGCACCATATTCTGTGTCTAAGAAGTTTCAACAAGCTTCTCTAAAAAGCCTGGCTCATTTTCCCCATTTATAGTTTCAGGTTGATTATGAAGTCCAAATGCAAAGTTTCTTTTTCATTATTCTCTTTCCTACCTAAACTGGGGTTTTCTAAGCTTATGTCTCTAATCTTGATACAAAATACATATTAAAAGCTTCTATTTGCTGTTTTAGTCAGGTATTTTAGTAAATCCTCCACTCTTGTACCCTGATAAAACTTTACCTTGTACCCTACTTGTTAAATTGGTTACAACAAAATGTACAATTCTAAAGCCAGGTGTGGTGGAGCAAGCCTGTAATCTCAGCACTAGGGAGGGTGAGGCAGGATAACTGCTATGAGTTCGCCACTCTGAAATACATAGTGAGACATTGTCTCAAAAAACAAAAAGCTACAAAAAAATTTTAAATCTATTATTATAAATTATTGATTGTAGTTTGAACCAGCCACTCATTTTAATCGTTATTGTTTAACACAGAAGCAACTCAGTTTTATTATCTGCAAATAAGGAAATTTGCAGTCATATAGTATTTTGTGGTAGCAACTACCACTTAGAACTGTTTTGTTAAAATAGTGTATGCAAAAAGTCTTAGCTGGTTACAATATAGATTAATATCGTTAGTACTCATTAGTTGCTTATTCTAGGCAAATTATTTGTCTCACCCCATTCTGGTCCTCTTTGTAACCTGAGTATGAGTTATGAGCATGGATTCACCAGCACTATGTGACATTAAAATTCTGGATAAGCACACAAAATGGCAGTTTTCACGTGGGGTAAGGATTGGCGGGGCTTTTAGGTTTCTTATTTGTCTCAAGCAATGAACTGGTCAGGATAGTTGGACAATGTGAAAGGTTACTATTTATTTTAGGGCAGTGATAAGAAAAAGAAAAGGAAAAGGAGAAGTGCAAAAAACAAAATATGCTCAGGGGGAAAGAGTGCTCTGAAGGAAAAAAGAAAAGATCCATCCTGGAAGCAGAGCATACCACTACAAGAACGAGAAGGCAGTGGCCCAAAAGTCACTTGCTGTGTCCTTTTCTGTCTTCTTTGATAGATGGTCCCAGCCAAGAAGACTGATATCAGGTGTCCATTTCAGTGTGTTCTCCTATCAGAAGATTGGTACCAGGTGCAAGGCTTAACCGGTCTGTGTCAGGCTCGGGTGTTGCTGTTCTGTTCCCGTGGTTAATAAGTCCCCTCGTCTCCTAGTCATGCCCAGCTTCTCCAGCCGCATCATCATGCCCTAACCTCCCACTACAGCACTTCATGAAGAATTTTGGGAGCCTCTCATATGGGTTGAAAAGCTCATGATATTTTTTAAAGTTTTGCAAACTCAATTCAAAGCAGGTTAAACTAACAGAACAAGTTAACTTGATTTGCCAAGTGTCTTATTTTTCTTGTTGCTGAGACAAAAATATTTGACAAAGAGTATTAAAGAGGAAAGATTTATTTAGGTCACAGTTTGAAGAGGTTTCAGTCCATAATCAGCTGGTTCCAAAGAAGGGTGGCACGTGGTAGAGGGGCAACAGTTCATGTTGATGGAAAAGAACAATAGCAACAAGAGAGTAAGACAAGCCTCTTTCTGTCCCTTATATTACATCCAGTCTACTGGGATTAGGGCAGTGCCAATCCAATCAGTAGATTGATCAGCAATCACCCATCCTTAATCCTGCCATCCTTAATACCAACATTGCGCTATGAATCAATCATACACTCTAGATTCAATCATCTCTGAAAAAAAAAAAAAACAACCTTACGACTTCATGAGGATTTGGGGGACATCTAGACACAAACTATAACACCAAGAAAGAGTAAAATCATAAGATGCTGATGGTCTGGACCCTAAAGAAACAGGTCTATTCTAAACCAAGGAGGAAGTAGATGGCTTTTCTATATAACCCAGCCCAGAGATGAACATTTACACCATCCCATCTGATATGATTTATATCTCAAGTTCCCCAGAGCCTCATGCACAACTAGACATCCTTTTGAAAGGTGATTGAATCAAGGGTCTGCTATAGCTATATGGTATTTTAGGATATGGGGCATGGTCAGATGAGGTGAGTCACTAGGGGCTTGGCCTCCAGATTTTACATCCCTCCCCATGTTTCTTCTTTCTCTCTCTGCTTCCTGCCTGCCCTTTGAGGAGCTTTTCCTCCCCAGTGCTCTCATGTCATGCTGTTTCTCCCTCAGAGCCAGTTGACCATGGATTTTCACTGTAAACCAAAATAAACCTCTCCTCCTTTCAACTGTGGAGTCAGGTTTTATATCTCACAATGAAGAAAGTGACCAACACTGAAAGATGAGAAAATAGCTTGTACTTCTTTACAGAGTAATCCTGCAAGTTTACATGACCTAGAATGGATTAAGCCAAGGTTACATTCTGGTCTAACCCCAACTTGGAGATGTATATTCTTTCATCTGTAATTTTTTTGCATTTATGCAAAACTGCTGGAGACTTCAGAAGCACTCAGCAGGCCTGAAGACTGTTGATAGAGTTCAAGATTTTGTTGAGTACTTTAAATTGCAGTTAATTATAAGTCACTGCTCAGAAACTGTTGTTCCACATCATTTTTGTAATTGATTTGTATAAATATGTACCCAATTTGTATTACATTTGTTTTTTGTGGTTTATAAATTGTTTAATTGCCAAAATTTTTTCTAAGATTTCATTTAAGAGACTAATAGTAACTGAGGCATATCAAGGTCTATAATTTAAAAATGTTGCATAATGTCATCTAATTTGATTGTTATTTGTCTTACTTTACCATTCTCATCAGGGTTATGTCACTAACTGGAAGAATTGAGATCAGAACAAAAGCTAGTTTTTTTTCCCTAAAACTATCATTTATTTTCTTTTTCATATTTTTTACATTACTCATAGTATAGAAAAATCTGGAAATCTGTGCATTCAGATACTTATTAAATAATATTATAAATACATCTCTCTTACAGGGGCAACATGATAAATTTTTTTGAAAGGCATATTTAGTGGGTGTGTAACTCCCATGTTTATTTCTAGGAATATTTCTATGGATGAATTATTAATTTTAATTTTATGAGTTTTATTATATTTAACAATGTGTACTTAGCAGGAAAATAAGGTATAAATATAATATTAAATTTCTAACATAATGAGTGTTTAGAATAACCATCAACATTTTTAGCATCAGTTTACTTGCTTACAAAATTTAAAGATTAACAGCAGAAATAAATACTTATGCAAACTGCCTTGAAAATACAAATAAAACTTTACCACTTAATTTATCATCCATAAGGCAGTCTTCACACATGAAAACAGCATGTTCTATACACAAGCATTGCTTATACTGATAGCACATGAGTTTTGCTTTTCTATATTTTTTGGCATGTCATACTTGTCACCTCTCTTGCCTTTGTGTTTTGTCCTATTGTACTATACAGCATGAATTTAGCAGAAAAATGAAATATCTATAAAATATAATAACAAGTATGTACTGACTGTTTAGAATGAACATCAACATTTTGTACATAAACCATTTGCTTATTAAACCTAAAAAAATAGCAACAGAAATAAATTCTTATGTGTTCACACCATTTCAGTGAAAGTACAAACAAAACTCTACCACAAAAATAACCTATGCTTCCATTATTAAGCTTTAGGCAGTTTTCACACATAAAAATAGCATATGTTCCATACACACTGTAAACCAAAAATAGCATAAGTACCACTTACACTGATAGCATGTATTTTGTTTTCCTGTCTTCTTTGTTAGGACACACATGACATCTTGCTGGTCTTCTTGATAGCATGTATTTTGTTTTCCTGTCTTCTTTGTTAGGACACACATGACATCTTGCTGGTCTTCTTGTTTTCTTAGCAGGTTTGTGATGTCTCACCTGTCTGTTCACTGGTCTGCTCCAGAATTCTTCTGTAGACTTCTTTAGGCAGATACATATTGTACTTCCTCTGTTATAATTGACCTTTTATCAATTACAGTCCCAATCCTTTAAGAAAATTTCTTGGGGATATTTTGTGCTTGTTGCTTTCTTTGAAAAATATGAAATTATTTATCACTTACATGTTTAGGATCAAATAAAACACAACCACTGGCCAATGCTTTGTGTTTCAAGCAACATCATAGTTGCAATATAACTTATTAACATCTACTCAGCCTTTCATTTTGTTGTAAAATGTTATCATTTCTGGCTTAATTTATGTTGAAGATTCACGATTAATATTTTTTTTGTTTTTGTTTTAGTTTTTTTTTATGAGAAGTGTCTCATTATGTAGTTCAGGCTAGCCTTGAACTCACTATGTAGCACCAGCTGACCTTGAACTCAGTGGATCCTCCCACCTTAACCTCCCAAGCTCTGGGATTACTGCATCACCACACCTGGCTTCACTATTGATTTTATTATCATGGTGCAATGTTGACAGCATCAATGTTCCTTTGTTTTTCTTCACTACATAGAAGGCCAATGTGGTGTCTTTCTGAAACCCAGAGACCATACCATACGTTCCTCTATTGTGAGCTTGCAACATTTTTTTCAGGAATCTCCACTTTGTTCATGTGAATAGTTCCTGTGTTGGTCAACTGGTGTTCTTTTAACAAACGTAACATCAGTGAGTAACTAGTGAACCAATTATCAAATGTGACATTTGGGTCATTTTTTTTAATAGGTGCAACAAATCTGCTCAAAACATCATATGGTTTATTACTGCACAAATAAAGACCTAGTGGCTGAGTTCTAGGATAAATTTTTAAATTCAAAGTGTAAAATGTATCTGCATCTACCTGGGCTTATATTTTTATACCATATTTGGAAGGTTTATTTCACATATGCTGCTGACAAAAACTAAATAATCATGAAATGATGCAAATTATTCAATTGTGATTTATTCAGAATATAGATATATATAGATATCTATATCTGTATCTATATCAAACTTGATAGTTTCCAAAAATGAGCAAATAGCAGGCGTATTGTCAGATTTTTCTTTCTTGGTGGATCATTTTGTTGCCAAAATGTAGGCAATTTTGAAGGAAACCAAATCTCTTGAGTGTCCTTATTGGTACAAAATCATCTCAATGCCACATCTGCCACTTTTCCATAAATCCTTTAGATTGTAATGATTAGAAGGACAAAGTCCTACTATAAAGGCTTTAGTTCAGATAGTGAGGTGTCATAATAAATA
Organism: Hydrochoerus hydrochaeris; assembly: GCA_004027455.1. Lineage (NCBI taxonomy): Eukaryota > Metazoa > Chordata > Mammalia > Rodentia > Hydrochaeridae > Hydrochoerus > Hydrochoerus hydrochaeris. The sequence continues at coordinate 6,042 of PVLA01007195.1, read as the reverse complement.
TAACTACTACTTCAACTATCATATATTCAGATGGTGCATAAATTGCTTAACAGTTCAAAACAGAGCTTTCCAAACTGAGCAAAGAGCTCAAATATTACTACTGATGCATTATTATTGTATTTCAAAACATCTTATAGCAAATTGTCCATTACAGACAATTTCCAACACTGAATCACAGTGTTGACATTCTGTCCAATAGGCTTAAATCCTGACAAGAACCTGATAATGTTTTCTGACAGTTTTAATGCTGGTTCATTAAAGTATGCATTACTATTTTGTAGCAGCTTGATTAGTCAAATATTTCTGTACATTACTGTTTTTTTCCTTTATTAAATCAAGGTCTTTATTTTTTAGTCCTCTGTCTGTCATATCTTGCTCTATCTCACTGTTGCAACCTCTTTGGCTTACATGATCCAAGTCATCATCAGTAGTTGAATCACCTAGTGACTCACTTTCAGCTTTCTCCCAAAGTTGCAAGTACGGATTTTCATGTGAAATTATACCAAATTGGATTAATTCTACAAGTAAAATCAAATGAAAAGACTTAATAAAACAAATTATAAACACACAGAAATGTAATATGACACATAGCATGAGTAAAACTCACTCATTGACACTTGGACACATGTGCACACACCTGCCATTTATTGTACCAAGTGAACACAAGATTGTTTCCTGTATTCCCTTAGAGCAGATACTGAGAAGCAGAGTTTGTTACCATTATGCTAAGTTCCTATTTTCATTAGAAAAGTATGGTAGGGGTGTTTGGTACCCACCCATGATGTAATTATTCCTACATCTCATGGAATCTTTGAAAGAGAATCTCAGGGATAGCATTATACAGCACTCATTACTTAGCAATTACTAAAAAGTGAATTAGCAAATGCAAAATGCTATAAGGGAAAAGTTGCCTCTAAACTATAAAGGATCATTTAAATATGTTGAAATTTGAATCTTGAATTAGCATAAAATCAAGTTATAGCTTAGAGTTGCATTGCTTATATGTATTTAAACATAAAAACAGGAAAAAGTATTTACTATAAGATATATTTAAAGGGAGAAGATCTTTCAAAATATTTCAAGAAAATTTCCTTTTGCTCATTGTTTCTCTCATTTTTTTCATAAAAAAATGCATCTCAAACAAGAGTAAATAGAGTAACTCAGTGAGTCATCCAAAGATAGCCTTGCTATTCTTTCACTATGTACAATGATGCCAAAGAAAATAGAAAAACAGAATCTTCCTATTGACACATCAACCCAGTTTCAAAAGGTATCACTAGATAGGGAAATCAAGGCTTCTCAGGGGAAAATTTGTTTCACCACATCTGATTTAGATCAAAAACCTGTAACGTAGATTTCTAGTACTTAGCAGCACATTGAGCATAGATTTTATCTTTTTAAGGAGAAAACAAATGAGTTTTCTAAAATTAAATGATTATGGAGGAAACTGTCCCTTTGGGTACCTGCTGTGAGTATGGGGGGGCACAGCTGAAAGTGGTGCTTGCACACAGGGCTGACTGAGGAGGACAGAAACTTTCCCCATGGGGAGCCAGGAAGGCCTCCCTGGCAGAACTACTTCCTGAGACAGGTTTCTGCTGCACCAGCATCACGATCCTCCTCATCTCAATTGCCCACCCTGCTTCCCTCCCTCCAGGTCTGGCCATTCCTATGGCCCTTCCCAGGGATTTAACACACAGTTCACCACAGTCTATTACTAGGTATCTGCTCTTCAACAGCTGACAACCCACATATTCCCACTTATCATGGAAGTTTCTCCATCACCCCAGAAAGAAACAACTTACCTTTGGGGGCCTGAAAAGTCTTTTAAAAACTGCATTTCCTGACAAGTTGTAGGCAAACACTAAGAGTTACCTAAAGGTTTTGGCAAAAACCAACAAAAAACACATTACATTAGTATTGACACTGCTGTCAACATGTCAGGAATTTGCTTCTTAACATTTTGAAATTAAGCACCTTTGGAAAAAATATTGGAGAGGTTCTTTGATGCAACTGAGAAAAGCAGAGCAATAGCATACTCAGGAGATTACATGTAAACTTGCTTATGATAGTGTTCAACAAACTTAGAAATTACAGGAACACAGCCTAAATAATTTAGAAACTCTTCATATAGTGCAAATCTGCTCTTTTATTTTCTGTCTGCTTATAAATCTTTTATTACATGCCATACAGTCTATAATATTAGGTAAAATGCTAGACATTTGGGGTTTCAGTCTCGTTATGGATGCATTACATTTACATACAGATGAAAATAATTTAGCTATGTCTTCCAGCTATTGCAGGACCCTATCGGCTCAGAACCAAACGACTGCAGCATCACAATTGTTTAGACCACAAAGTAAATTCCACTGGGGAATGATATGGAAGGCAGAGACTAAGGGCTTTTTATGGTCTGTATGCATTTTCCTATGAAAACAAATAAATAAATGCTTGTGCACGCAGCCTTTTCAGAGGTCCCATGATTGGTTTAGTTTTCTTCTTTGCAAATACTTTCTCTCTCAACTACAAAACATACTTTTACCTGTACTAATATGTTTACATAGCTACTTGTTTTCTCCATTCTTAGCTTTTAATTTTATGCATTTTATCTTTATTTCTTAGTTCAGTGCTTTAAAACTTCATAGAAGCAGGGGTATTTTGTTGTTGTTTGTTTGTTGGCTGGTACTAGGGATTGAACTCTTGAGCTTGTGCTTAAAGCAGGGTTTTTTTTTTACATTAAATATCATCATGCATGTTAACATTGCCCATCCTCTTAAAATTCTGTGAAATTGCATTTCCTCAATTTTTTAATTTTACTTTGAAAGGGTTTTGTCTGTTTGTTTTTTTACCACTTATGTTTCATTTTCAACCTCATCCAACTTTTAGTTTTTTCTACAGTTTTACCAGATTCTTTAATTTTCCTTTGAGATGTTATATAGTTCCTTTCCTTCTTCGTTTGAATATTTAGCTTGGGCTCATCTTTTTACTTTGCTGTGAGTTTATCAATCTTTATTTACTCTCACATGATTCTACACTGATCCAGTCTCCAGGAGCTGCAACTGTAGAATTGATCAGGGCAAGCTGGAAGCATCTTGTGTCCCAGGTGGTGACTCAGCAAGTCCTCCGAGGCCACTGCTGTAGCAGGATGTCTATTTCCTCCTAATCAATGACCCTCTCAAGTTAAAGGAGATTCTTACAGAGACCCTGGCCTCTGTATTCACACTACGGCCACCTGTTTTGCCAGGTGTCTGGTGCAAGTTGGCCAAATGGGACAGGAAGAATCATCCTGTCAGGACAGTTTTGAGAGAAAAAGAAATAATATCTCTGTAAATACAGATCATCAACTTTTTCTTCATGATACTTCATTTAATCATTATTACACAGATATGAGTTCTGCTGTTTATTTAAATTCTATCCCTTCCACTATACTTCTAAATCAGGACAAAATTCATGTTCTTCTTTATTACTGATGAATGCCTCATTCAAGGTTTAGTGCAAAGTACAAGAGAAAAATCCTTGTTAAGTGGATAAGTAAACAAAGATGGGTAAGGAAACAAATGAATAAGCTAAGTTTCCGTTGTACTCCTTAGGCCATAAAGGTGTTTTCTCAACTATAAAGTTTCTTTCATAAATTTTGATTTAATTTAATTGACACAAAAAGTGTTGAAGTCAGTGGCTCTGTAGACATGTTTATAGTATAATGGAATTAAAAGACGTAAATTAAGAAAACTACATAAACAAGGCGAATTTTATACAAACTTCAAAAGTAGTTTCTTCATACTTAGATCATTCATAATATTGTCTTGGTTCAATAAATGGCTGTTCCTTATCTTAAATTTGTGGTGTTTCTTTTTGCTTTTCTTGTTATATTTTCCATCTCCTTTATAGTTTTTAAAAATGCTTAAATGAAATAAATAAATAAATAAATAAATATGCTTAAATGGATAGTCAGACATTTTCTTGGTCCATTTTTGGGTAAATACTTAAAAATGTGTTCTATTTATTCATATATCTGTCCCACAAATATTAGATATTTTGAGTTTGAATATCAATTATTCTTGACACTACAAATGAAACTCTTAATTAAAAATAAAAATCTTCATGGTAAAAAATGTAATTCTTTTAACTCAGACCACAAATAAGGTTTCTACTTTCAGACCTGAGTGTCAAGTGAAAGCCAGTATATTCGGTATGTTATTTGAAACATTATTGTTAGATATGGAAGAATATTTATAACTTATTTGGAGGAACTAAACTAAAATATTATATATTTGAACTTTTTTGAATCATAATTGAATAACAATTATGGGAAACAGTAGTCTGTACTGAATTTTAAACAAAAATTATTCTCAATATCAACTCATTAAATTTTAGTACAGATCGAGATTGCAAGATGGCCGACTGAGTGCCAGCACAAGAGAGCCTCTCTGAGGAAAAAATAAATAAAAACAACTCAGATGCTGGAATCTCGCAACATGGAGAAAGCCAGACAAAAGGAGAGGAATTCTCATGACCCAGGAAGAAACTGAGGAAAAAGAAAAAGAAAAAAGAAAGAAGAAAAAGCATGGACAGAGGGCTGGAGCTGGGCAAGCCCAGATTGCTGTACTGGCACGTCTTAAAGTCAGGTGACTCAGGATCGAGCTGAGATCGTGGCCCTGCCGAGAGCAGGGGTTGGTGAGCTCCAGACCCTCGGCTGGAGGAGGCGCTGCGGCAGGGAGTGAAAACAGCCAGTCGAGCTGCACGAACTTTGGTGAGTGATGGGAACTGGAATCCCCAAATCGGGAGGACTGGCTGGGTGACATTTTGGAGTTGGGCAAGGCCAGTTTGAATCAAAACCCGAGGTGCCTTCTGCTGATGACCTCTATTCCAAAGCAGATTGGTGGGATCGGCTCGGGCAGGGCCACGCCCCTGGTTGAAACCCCAATAGCCAGAGAAGAGGCATTTCTGGGCCAGTGGCATCCCCAGGGAACACACAAACTTGTTGAAGCATAAATTGCTTGACTGGCATAGGGGGAGGAGCCAGCTCTCAGCCTGCAACTCACAGATTCGCAGTGGACTGGGGGGCAGTACTTCCCTAGCAAGAGTGCTGCAGAAAAACTGTAAGCAAAATGAAAGGCCCAGAGACCTCCACCACCCACCTGTCTGAAGGGGGCCAGAAACATGACAAGACAGAGAAAGAGCAAAAGGTCCCCAACTGCAGAACCAAGGAAAGTGAGTCCAACACAGGTAAATGCAGAGGAGGTTGAGAGCAGCAAACCTGTAATGTCAGAGACAGCCTCATCGGAAATAAAGAAATACATCCGTGACCTCATCGTCAAATTTAAATCTGAAATTCTAACTCAGGTGAAGCAAGATATAAGAAGATTAATAAAAGAAGTCCTGGGTAATCCTCAAGAAGGCACAAATAAAAGAATAGAGGAACTCAGAGAAAAGAGAGAAGCCTTTGATGAAGAATATAAACAAAATCTAGAATATATGAAACAGATCCAAAGAGAATATCAGGAAATTAAAAACTCCATTGAAAGCTGGCAAAACCTTTTAACAGAAACTAAAGACAAACTTTCAAAACTTGAAGATAGATTTGCAAATTATGATTGTGAAAGGAAGGATCTCTTAAAAATAACAAGGAACCAGGAAGCAACAATACAAAGGCTAGAAGATGACAAGAGGATTTATAACCTAAGAATAAAATATGTGAATAAAGATGCAGTGACAAATACAAATGAAATAAAAAGTCTATTCACAGAAATAATTAAGGAAAACTTCCCAAACATAGGTAACGGAAGTGAAGTTCAAATAAATGAGGCATCCAGAACTCCAGCCAGCTACAACCCAAACAGATCTACACCCAGACATATAATAATCAGGATCCCAGAAATCCATCACAAGAACAGAATATTAAAAGCAGTCAGAGAAAAGAAACAGATTACCTATAAAGGAAAACTCATCAAAATCACAGCGGACTTCTCAGTGCAAACCATCAAATCAAGAAGAGCTTGGAGTGAAATATTCCAAGCCCTGAAAGAAAATAACCTCCAACCCAGA